>CAUHTR010002498.1:0-57492 GCA_959609185.1 Schmidtea polychroa
TTTTGATAAGCCAACGAAACTTTTTTCGAATTTAGCCAATTTGCAGAAAATTCAGTAAAAACAAGTTTTTGAGCTAAGCCTGATGATAGCTGAATCATCGCGACCTTTCACAGAAGTCCATTCATAAAAGAATGTTTTTTGAAGGCCAGCGAAATTTTAATTCCTGATAAAAAGAAAACTATTCGAAAGCATAAGTCTGTCTGCTAATACAGTTGCAAGGCAGAATAACCGATTTAGCAGATAATGTGAAAAAAACAATTTATTGAAAAGGCTGGAGATTTGAAGCATTTTCGATCGCTCTTTGATGAGAGTACTGATTTGGTAGATACTTCACAGTGCGCAATTTTTATAAGAGGAGTGGACAGTAAATTTAATGTAACGGAAGAAGTTCTAGACTTGGTACCATTGAAGAATACCACAACGGGACGTGATTTATTTAAAGGATTGGAAGATTGTCTTGAAAAAGCTGGATTACCATGGAACAAACTTGTATCAATGGCCACGGATGGAGCGCAGCTATGTGTTCACAAACAATCGGTGTTGTTGGATTGGTGAAGACCAAACTACAAAGCCTCAATATACCAAATAATAATTTCACTGGCTTACATTGCATTGTGCACCAAGAAGCTCTGTGTAGCAAAAGTATTAAAATGATGGGTGTCATGGATGTGGTTGTGAAAACGGTCAATTTTATACGTTCACGAGGCTTAAATCACCGACAGTTCACTTCTTTCCTAGCAAGTATAGAAAGCGAATATCGGGAAATTCTTTATTACACCGAAGTTAGATGGCTGAGTCGAGGAAATGTGCTGAATCGTTTTTTGCACTTAGAGAAGAGATTTATTCTTTCATGAAACTCAAAAAGAATGAGGTTCCACAGCTTACTGATGCCAAGTTTATTTGCGACCTTGCCCTTTCTGACAGATTTAACTGGTCATCTGAATGCATTAAATTTAAAACTTCAGGGCAAAAGACAAGTCATTACACAGATGTATGACAGTGTTAAATCATTCAAAGTCAAATTGTCTTTATTTCAAAGACAGCTTATTGTAGGCAACTTAGCCCATTTCTCAACTTTGAATTCCTTAGGAAAAGTCGAAAACCAATCCCTGAAAGAATATGCAGATATAATTTCAGATTTGCATCAACAATTTGTTTTACGTTTTAAACGATTTTAAGGCACTTGAACCACATTTTCAGCTTTTTGCAACACCATTCGCCGTTGAGATTGAAAATATAGCAGAGGAACTGCAGATGGAATTAGTAGATCTTCAGTGTGATTCCATATTGAAGCAAAAGTATTCAGATGTTGGAATTCTAGAATTTTATCAGTTTGTTTCAAAAGAAAGGTTTCCTATGTTACTTTCTGCTGCTGCAAGGATGATAGCAATGTTTGGAAGGTACGTATGTTTGCGAACAATTTTTCTCTTCCATGAAAATTATCAAATCGCCATTAAGATCTAGGCTTACTGATGAACATCTGCAAGCATCTCTAAGACTGGTTTCATCACAGGACATTAAACCTAACATTGATGCCTTGGTTGATGCTAAACGATGCCAGGTAAGTGGGGCAAAACATGGATTGATTTCACAGTAACATTAATTTTAGTATTTTAATGTAAGAAAGCAGCATAATGAATACTAAAATATTAAAATAAATGTTTTTTAGTTTTTGTTGAGTTTTTAATTAAATAAATATTAACGTCGGTGTTTCAGACTCCACATGTTCTGGAAACAATTATTTATGTTGCGGGCCCGCCTGCTCATGATACTAGTCTAATGCGGGCCCGCGGGCCAGTTTGAGTTTGAGACCCCTGATTTAAATCAATAAGGAACCATATTAATGGAAAATGAAAGGAAACAATTATTTATGAAATCAATAATTCTGTATTTATTGTTAATATTTTTATCATCATGTTTACATAGTAATTTCAATGGAATTTAACACATACGAAATTAGTATATATAATTTGATTATTTAAATTTATTTTGGGCATAGCGATTTGATTTTTGTCGACTTGTCCTGCTACTTACAATTTTATGTAACTATTTGATTAACTATTTAGATGGGCAAAGCGGGACAACTTTGAAGGAAGCTAATTAACAAATAAATATTACAAATTGTAATAATTTGTTGTAATTAGCTTCCTAGCACGCCAGTACGAACACGAAGTCTATCATCTGAGAAACAAATACAATGTAACTGGGTAAGAAAAGCAATATGTTAGTCTTAGTAGTTCATAGGATTCTTAGAATGCAAAACAATGATTTTCATAAATATAAAATTTGATTAATTCTAAAAGTTGGGACTTTTGAAAAACGTTACTGGAAGCGGGATAAATCGTGAAAAATCAGGATTAGCCCGCCAACAGCGGGACTTCTGGTCACCTTATATTTGATTATAATTTATAAAGGTCAAACTATTTTATTTGATTATAATTCAGTAATCAATCCTTTGATAATATTTGATAATACTTTTTATAATGTGATTGTAAGCATATTTTAACGGTCAAAGACTTCCCTGATAAATTTTTTGAGAAGATCTTATTAATAAAATTACAAAAATTATAGAGTGAGTAAAATTGATTGGGGAAATTGGAAATGGAAGATGCATTATTCCAGAATTCTAAGAGACAAGAATGAGAAAAAGAAATTGAAAATTTGAAGAAAATAGAAAATCAATAAAATTATATATTGATATACGACAAGGTCTGTCTTTAATAAATAAATACAATTTGGGAAATGGAATTGCCTTATCTCGACAGCTTATCCGAAATAAACGAATTGACCACCGGAAATATTGTAAAAATAATTATCTATAAATGACATAAGACTGGCAGACTATCAAAGTAGAATGAAACTTGAATTAAGCTACAAATTTAAAAAGAAATAGACAGACGAACAATAGAATTACGATGAAATGCAAAAGCAAATACAACGAGAATTACAAAATTATTAGAAGAATTCATAGTCAGATTGAAGAAGTAATTTGAAATAAATTTTAAAATTATTGATCATGATTATCGAGTAATTTTAAGTAAAAACTAAAAAAGTAACGTGTCGATTCTATAAATAGTCCAAACCAAAAGTAATAGTTAAATGGCTGTGAATTCTAAGTTATAATGCAAAGATGATGCAAAAAAAGTTTCATATTGTGACACTTGATAAATTATTTCCATTGTCAATCCAATTTCAGATGACAGAAAATTTATCATTTGTTTTAATGTATAGGAAAACGGCAGGGTTTGAGAAAATTGCAAAATAGATATTTGTCTAGACAAAAATGAATATTTATGATTTACTGAAAATGTTCTACTTACAATATTTCCAATTGAATCTGCTTTAAGTATAAATTTTTGACACCCTCACGTGAGAATACTTACACATAAATAACTTAAGTGTTGGAATTTAATTTGATTTGAATGAATGCAATTAGATCTCGATGAATTTCTAAACGTGAAAAAAACGTGTGAAAATTACTTCTGCTTATACCAGATTGAATTTGGAAATGGTGTATTGATTTTAAGTTAATATCTTATTAAATTCGGTTATCTCTGACTCCTCGTGTCCTGTTCCGAACAAATAACTAAAACTAAACACAGAACAACGATATTCAAATTTTACCACAATTACAATTAGTCACTATTGTTGGGCTGAAAGTCGTAATAATTAAAATTTTAGTAAATATTAAATTTTCAGTAAATTAATTAAAGGGAACCTGTATGAAAATGTATTGGGGTAATCAACCAAATGTAAAGAAAATAAAGAATAAAAGAAAATAATAGAATAAAATAAAAGATTAAAATAAAATCACTAAATAAAATAAATGAAAAACAAAAGTCAAGAAAATAAAATAAATAATAAACAAGCCACAGATAGACCGAAATACATAACAATAACCAACAAACCAAGAGAAAATAATTAGAAAATATAAAATAAAGATCAAAAGAGTAAAAGAGCACTAAGGAAATAAATTATATTCAGGAAAAGACTATAAATTAAAACAAAGAAAGAATAAAACAAAAATTACAAACAAAACGACCATTAAGACCCAACAAAAACAGGAGGAAAGATATAAAACTAAATTATTTAATAAATTATCAAAAGAAATAAATAATTAACTTAGAAAATGACTTTAAAACACAAAAATAAGAAAAAACACTATTTCACACACTAACTAGGTCCTGATTGGACGAAAGTTACTTTATAAGAAAACACTTGGTTGATTCCCTCAATCTAAAAAATTCTTATACAGGACCAGCTCACAGCACTCCAGTTTAATTAATATTCATAGATATTACAACAGTTTATTCAAGACCTTACCAATTTCACAGAAAGGAAAAAAAGTAATTTTTCTACTTTGTTTTATTGATAATCATTATGTACAATTTATATCATAAAATGGAATAAAATTATTAAATGATGATACGTTTAATCTTTTCTCTACACGTTACTAAATATCTTCATGTTATAAAAGCTTCAGCGATGGCATTGTCGCAAGATTGCAAATATGGAGAATGTACCACATGCCCGAGAAAATTATGCGAGGAATAGAAGAACGTTGGGATATGTTTTCCTTGGATTGAACAGAAATGAATACGGAATCAAGACTCAGAGCGGGTTCGGGATAGATTAGCTGCACATTGAAAATTGTAGTATGACACGTGAAGGAATTCGCATATGAAAATGATGAGAGAAATATGAACCAAGTGAATTATGAGGATCGGATAATATGATCAATTGAGAGTACGGAGTAAGAGTAGGGCAGTTACGCTGAGTGATAGCAGTTGTCGAATGGGAAATAGATTTTGGCTAAAGGGAAAGGAAATTTACAGCACAATTCCAATTTTTGGGTGAAATGTGATCGCTGAGAGCTGGTATTAATTAAATTTATGATTATTATGTTGAACAACAGAATCGAATTCGGTTATATAGATTCGAGAATTAATTTTTCTTATTATTGTTATATTATGTGTAGATATGGTTGACCTGTTCGTGCAGGTTGTTTGGGATTGCTGACACTTGTGTTAGTAGTTTCCAGATATTTCGTATGGATGGCGATACCCGAGTCTTATTTTAAAAATCTTTTGACTTTAGCACTCACATAGATTCACCACAATCGAGAAAATTTCGATAGTTACAACCACAATCGTCCTAAACTTTCACTCTACATTCATGTCACTCCGTCGGATTTTTACGACCAACTGTTAAGGTCAACAGATGTATAGTTTCTTCGTTGAGAAATTAGATCTTCGAATTAGTTGCATTGATGGAACATCCGGTCACCGATATTGCGACGGCAGAGTCACGAAATCTACCATGTAAAATGAATACACCAGTAGTCGACATAAACATCCTCAACAGGAAGTCGATCCTCCTGTTTAATAGATCCATTATGCAAATGAAAATGACAGAACGATGGAAAATATTATCAGATAAATATTTAGAATCAAGATCGATGATTTAAATTTCACATAAGTCGCTCTACCAATTTGTTTATCTGTCGATGAAATTCGCAATGACCACCACATGTCTATTACATAAACACATAAACACATGTCAATTACATAAACACATAAGTACTAATTCACATACAAGTCGATAGGACCAATTAAATTAAATTCATAATGAAAATTTTCCCTTATCCATAAATCAAACGATTTAGATGAGGAAAAATTAATTCAGGGATAAAATACTATACCTGAAATGTGACAACCTAACCGAGAGAGAAGGTCACCGACGACTCAATTGATTTCTAAGGATTAATTTTTTTTTTTCTTGGTTACATTTATTAAAAACGAGGGCTAGTTAAAAAAGAAATCAAGGAGCTGATTCCCCCCGTGATTTTCAAATTAAATAGTTAACTGAATTTAGCAAGTAGAAAGCAGCGGACGAAATTCATTAAAACTTCAGCGACGTCGTGATAAGTAAATGGGGAAAGAGGGCGTGAGCGGACATTTTCTGGTCGAGTCGAATGTAATAGTTGTGAATTCCCTTATCAGATTCCCCTCTCTGCTAATATTAACGCAAAATAGTTCTACTTCTCAGAATTCACTGGAAAAGATTGTCCTCATTAAAATAATAAATATTGAGAGTTAAATTAAGTATTATCACGCGGAAGGCAGTATAGTGTCGGTAGTTCGAGGAGGGCTTAATGATTTATATCATTCTTTAGAAAAGTTTTATAGACAAACTTTTCTAGCATCTCAGAATCCAATTTGCCACAAAGTGGCCCGAGACCCTGTTTCTCGTGCGCCGACAAAATGCTGATATGCGGAAATTTAAGGAATACACAGGGGCTCTGAATAAGTGTATCGATACGCTGGAATCTACTTGGTTCTCTCCGCCACAAATGAAAGAGGCAACCATGAAGATCTTACGGCTTGAACATTGCCGGATAGCCTGTGGGAAGAAAGTCAATGTCAGCAGCTCACAATTAAGGCCAAGTCCGAGGCCCTACATAAAGTATACTCCAAATTCAAGTTGAAGCAACGGATCCGAGAATACCCGATAGCGGATAAATTGAATGTCTTCCCGATTCACCATCGAGTGGATGAAGTAACAACAAGGCCATCTTCTGCTTGTCAAAGTCACAGCCCTAATCTTCCACCAATCGTCGTTCCCGTCTTGAGTGATCTACAGCCCGTCAGTGAGTTGTCTAACATCCTTCCTATGGAGTCGACACCTGCCACTCTAACAGGTCAACCGGAAGTGTCAATACAACCTAGTCCCAGAAAGAGGAAGCGCCCAACTCGGGCAGAAAGGACGAAAAGACGCCGAGACGAGATGGCGGCTCTTGAAGCCACTTTGCTCACAGCTCAAGCGATGAAAATAAGACCGTCCAGTGGAATTTTCGTCTTACCAATTATCACCGCAGACTATCGCGTAGTCCCACCATCAATAGTCGAGCCACAATCCGACCCGCATTTACAGACTGACATCAATGCGATGATCGACGAAGGAGAACTGATATGGAAAGGACCCGTTCTCACATTCACGGCAAACGCAGAGCCGGTGTTCCGTCAAATCGTATCGACCATCACTTATTTAGAATGTTGTATATTTAATATGTGCTTTTTTTATGTCCGTCTGTGTTACTTATGTGCTATATAATAGATTTTGTAATAAGTTGTTATGTTTTCACGTTGTCTGATGAAATTCCATATTGAGAAATGCTATCCTTTTGAACCGTAAACATATTGACAGACTCAGAAATTTTGAAACTGTTTCACTGGACCAAAGGCAGGTTCTTGGCAAAATAAGATGTAAGTCCTTCTATCAGCATTCGGGAACCCGTACTGCGAATGTTGTGAGTAGTAGTCCTAACACAGGGGCTTACCTGTTCTTAAGTTCCGATCCATGTGCGCAGCACCAACATGACTTATCATCATGTGCACACATGAGGGAGATCATTGCTAAGTCATCACTGACACTCGAGGAACACTCGTCCTAGGAGTAGTAGATTTCCCCAGGTGACCAACACTATATTTGCACCTTTCTTTTGTATATATTTGTTATAGCAAGGTAGGTTTGTCAAGGGGTAATCATCTTTTCTGGTACGATACTTTATAATGTTCCTTTGATTTACTTCAATTATTTTCTCCCTATTAAATGTAATAATAAAAAAATAGTTGTATTTTTTCTTCACAATAAGTGATATAACAATACAAGTTATTTTTAATTTTAACATTATTCCAAATAATAAAAAGTAAAATATTAAAAAATAAAAATGAAATTCTTAAATTGAAATAAATTAAATAATAAACATCTAATTATAAATAATTGAAAATAAAAATATTCTAACAAAAAGTTCCTAAAAATTTATGATTTTCTTACTAAGAATAATAAATAAATAGATTATTATTAAATATTATTTAATTTTAATACAGAAAGTTTTTTCTTTTGAATAAAAAGATTTTTTCTAAGCATATCTAACAGTGGGCAGGAAATAACTTCTGAAGTCAATCTTTCAAATGATCATAAAATATTTCAAATTTGATTCACTATCCAAAATTCTGTATTTTCCCAAATTTTCTCAAGTTTCTTTCGATAACATTAAGTATGTTTTCTCCAGTTAATTATATGACATTATATCATATTCACTGAAAGTTTTTGCAGTTTTCTAAAATTTTCAATTTTATTTTTGAGTGATTGTTGAGATAATTCTGCCAATTTAGATTGAAAGCTAAAATTAAAAGACAAAAGTAAATTATTTTAAATTTTTACAATTTTGTAAACCATGCTTTACTAGAAAAGCCTATAATTAAATTCTCACTAAAACCCTAATTGAAAAAGGCAGTGCCTAAAATTCGTGAGTATCAAAAAACATCGATATATTACTGATTTATACTCTTCAAGCTCTTTTTTTAATAAATTCAATGGAAAAAAATAATCAGTGTTGAATTTGGAAAAAATGTTCTTATAACCCTAAAAGGAAATATAAAAATAATTTTATTTCATTTGTTTTTAAAAATTTTTATATACTTTAAAAGTGTAAAAGGTTTGACTCATTAGAAAAGGATCGATGACACTGTCTCAGTCAATATAGCTAAGATATTATTCATTCATCAAAACTGAAAAAGAAATTCTCAGTAAAAAGGAAAAGTTGTTATTGTTCAAAAAAATTCTAACTTATAATTTTGACTTTTGACTTATCTTAATTATTATAATAATTGCTTTTTAAAATAGAAACTATTTTTACAAATAACAATTATTTTTTCTGCAATTGTTTGAATGGAATAAAATCATCTTTAATATAAAAAATCAATAACCTTATATTATTGAAGCACAAAAACTTATTTGTGGGCTGAATTTTAATATTGCGCAAAAAATAAAAGCATTTCCTATATAAATTAAGGTAGTGGTAAAAAAAATTAATTTAACACACAAACGCAACACACAGTAAAATATGCAAAGGGCATCTGATAATCATTTTGATAATCAATTGATAATCATTTTATAGACATTAAATTAGATAAGTCAATTGAACTTTGTTTTGGTTTTAGTATTAATATAAGTTTTTATGTTAAATTTATGATAAAAGAAGTAAGACATTTAATTATTTATTGAAATATACATAAATTTATTCAGAGTTCACCTAAAATATCTTGTTTCTAATTTTCGAAGTTCCTCGTTAACTTCTCTGGATATTGCAGTAAATATGTCATTGAAGCTCATTCTGGTTAATCCATTAGCCGAGGAAACTTTAGTCCTTACTCAATTTTTAATTTTGCTAAACAAACTTTCAACGGGGTTCAAAAATGAACTATATGAGAGCAAATTTTTGATTTGATTATTAAATGAGGTTATATCATTATGGATGGATTCATTATCGTGAATAAAAATGAATCTTGTGCCATCCAGTTTCACATTGAAGTCAGTTATAAATTACTGAGATGTTTCTTTCTTGGAGGAGCCAATAATAGTTTTTGAATGGATTGACCCATATTTGGAAATTGGCAAAACTAGAGAAATGTTGGGACCTCCATTTGTTGGCACATTGCTATAGATTCAATTGCATATTCGTGATCCACCGAATCTCTTGTTCGTTCATGTATTGAAAGACCATATAGAGTATTAATAAATTTACTGCTCATTCAACATTCTTCAAGCAGGCGTGTAACAATTTTCTGACGAAGATCCAATTTTCTATGTGAATTCCTTTCTTTAACACAAGGCTTGAACCTTTTAGAAGTTATTAAATGACTATTTAGATATCTGGAAATTGTCCTTGTTGAACTTTCAACATTTTGATTTGTTGCTAATAAAGATTTTATTTAGTTTAATATGGCATAAGAATTTCTTTCGACATGGTTGAGTAATTTCTGTCCAATAATTGGTGTAATAATTGTTAGTCAATTGACTCATCTTGTTCTTTAATTTGATGCATTTTGCAAAGAATTTATATAGTAGGATTGACGGTTTATTTGATTTTTTTAAATATCAAATTTTAAAATATTTAAAACCGTATTTAACCTAAATCCAATAGGAAAATATATTAGTTTGAGCGCTGAATATAATATAAAGGCAATAAACAAAATAGAAAATTTTCAGAAAATAAAAGATCTTTAAAAATCAAACCAAATACATTATTAACAATATATAAGAGCCGGTAAAACATCGGATTCAAACTTTATGAAAAATTAAAAAGGATAAGAAATGAAAAACAGAATGATTTTAACCAAGCTGTAATAAGATTTGGCAATTAAGTCCTGATACAGGAAAACCAAAGCATCTGAGCAACAATCTAACAATCGATAATCTTTGTAGCAGTTCAGGTTGGCTTTAGAGATTAAAAAAGAAAAATAGTCCGAAATGTAAATGCCTAACTGGTAATGCTGATCAACCGGATGAATGTGTTGCACACAAATGGATTGTAAATGCAATGTTTGGAAAAGATAAAAATGAATTAGAAATCATTGATCACCGAAAGATAGAATATGATTTGAAAAAATCCCAACAGTGTTCAAAATTGATATTTCAAAATTTAAAGTCAGAGAAATAGAATTGCCAAGCTTTCTCAAAGCTAAATACAGAAAAAAAATATCAAAAATAAAACATTCCCAAATCCAATTCAGTATTCAGGTGGAACTTGCAAAGGATGAAGAAATTCTATTTGCATATTTTTTAATCGTGCTGTTCCAATTAATTCGTTTTTTATTGATAAATGTGTGATGTGTTTTCAGCTGAGAATTAAATATTTCAATGATTTATCTCTTAAATGATAAATAATGGACTATTAAAATAACTTAAAATAATTTTTAAATAGAAAAATTGAAAAATTAAATAAGCTTTTTAAAAGAAGTTTTGTTAGTAAATAATTTTTAAATAAATATATTTTAAATATCGAAATTTTAATGTTTTTGAAAATATTTTATTCAACGCTGAAAACTTGTTTGAAAATTATACAATATGTCATTAAATAAATATTTGGAATTATGACGTTATCTTTTGAACCTCATTTAAAAAATAATTTACAAGATGTGCTAGCAACTTCTAATAAAAGGTATTAATAAAATTTTAAATGAAAAAATTGTGGGACTAACAGGATTAGGAAACGGTCAAAACTCTAAATTAAATGTTAGAAGTAATTTTCAAAGTGAAAAAAGTTTCCAATATATCTAAGTTATAGAGACACAAAAAACTTTGACTGGTAAAAATGTTATTATCAATGTTCATAATTCCGATTGTTAATAATTTCCGATGTTTCATAATTATAATATTTTATCTATAATGAATATATAAAAAGGAAAAATTAATTTTTCCAATAAAAAAATATTTTCTCACAAAAAGGATTATTGCAAATTGCTTTACAAAACTGCATAACTGCATAATTCAAAATATTTTATTTAATAGCTCCGTAATGATGACTTACAGCTGCTGATATTTAAAGTGTACAAATAAGTAATAAATATTGCTGCAAGATTTATTTAAATATATTTCAAAAATATTGCCAGGAACATCCCCATACTTTTCATAGCATCGGCGATTGAAGATTGTCAAAATTAATTTTTAATATCCAACTAAACTTCAGTTAAACTTATGTCAAAATTAGTCTCAGGTGGAAGATTTTTCTTAAAGGGAGCGGAGAAGCACTAGATGTGACATGTTTTCTTATATGACTACTGGAACTAATATTGTTATTAAAAATACTTGAAAAAGGCAGTGCCGAAAATTTGTGAATATCAAAAACATCGATATCTTTAATGATTCATAGTCAAGCTTTTAATAAATACAATGTCAATTGAAAAGAAATCAGTGGTGAAATTTGAAAAAAGTTCTTATAATATTTATTATTATTATTATTATTATTATTATTATTATTATTATTATTATTATTATTATTATTATTATTATTATTATTATTATTATTATTATTATTATTATTATTATTATTATTATTATTATTATTATTATTATTATTATTATTATTATTACTTGAAGATAAAAGTCAAAACTCATATGAGTCAGAATAACGGATATATATCTAGATAACATTTTCTACAAGCTGTAGCGAACAATTCATAATAAAATATACTTGGTCAGTAAATGTCAGTAATCTATT
This sequence comes from Schmidtea polychroa, assembly GCA_959609185.1. NCBI lineage: Eukaryota > Metazoa > Platyhelminthes > Tricladida > Dugesiidae > Schmidtea > Schmidtea polychroa. Next base: position 12,065 of record CAUHTR010002498.1, read on the forward strand.
TTTAACAGAATAAGATAAACTGCAAAATAAACTGCAAAATAAACTGCAAATATAACAAATGGCACGTAGGTAACATTAAATAAGATAACATTTTAAAAATGAGTAGTTGAGAAAACTGTTTACTTTCCTGTAATATTGCATTCAATGATTATTGAATCGCTTTCCAAAACTTTCAAACGTTGAAGATCCAGAAATGGAAACTCGAAAGTGTTTGTGCTATCACTACCTAATACCGGTTGCTGGATTTCGCAATATTTGGATATTTCAAGTCCAGCCTTTAGATCAGCCTTATTCATGATAGCAATAGAGATATTTCCTTTAAATGGCCATATATTTTCTACTTCTGTTTTTCCTTTATGAATGAAAAATTTCAGACTCATGTCACCCCCAGAAGGGTTATGGTGATCAGAAAGACACAATCGTAATCTCATCTCGAAATCTCTTTTATATGTGTAGAAATACCCACTCATTACATGATGACTGACTTTACGTTTTTGAGATAGGTTACATATTACCCATTTGAATGAGGCTCTCAAATCTTGTTGACCATAACTTGTCTCCTGTTTATTATTCTTAAATGGAGTTTTGCTTTGAGAAATTTCGTTTTCAAGTAGGCAACATTTCTCTTTTAAAATTGAGATTTCTCGATCGTGATTCTGACTTTGTTTTTTCATTTGCTTTTCTGCCTGGTGTCGAAACTTTTCCATTTGCTCGAGCACATTTGACTAAAAAATTATATTATTCATAAGAGATAAAATAATTTCACATGTAAACCAATAAATGTTATTAAATTATGTAAAAACTTTTTTATTTATTATAATCAAACTGTTAGTAAATATCTAAATTTATATGTGACACACATATTGGAGAGACTTCCCGTCATCTCTATATTCGAGCTCGAGAACATTGTAGACCGAAGGCATTGGCCAATATTAGTGAGAACAATAAATGCTGTTAAAGTAAAATATGTATGTCTGATTTTAAAATTTTATTAAAAAATTAGAATAATTATTGGGAATTTATGAAGGGTTCGAAAAATGTAGTGAAATGCAGTGAACACTTGCGGTTTTAATGTTTTTAAATAGTTTTTTTCTAAATTAATTAAAATAATTAAATTAATTAAATTAAATAATTTTAAATTTCAATATTTTAAAATTTCCCTCATTTTGGTTTTTACCATTAAAAATTGATTTATTATTTAAATTAAAATTTTTATAATTTAAAATAAATATTTTTTGTTAAAAAATGATATAATTAATAAATTTGTTCAAAAATATAATTTCTATAGTTATTCTATCCTACTTGATGATGACAGGAAACTGTCAAAATAAATCGTAAAACGAATGTTTGAATGTCGTTTTCTTGTAATTAAATCGTTGCCGTGTATGTTTAACTATTTTTTCATTAAATAATAATTTAATAAGGATAATAATAATAATAATAATAATAATAATAATAATAATAATAATAATGATAATAATAATAATAATATAAAGTGATGATTTCTTGGTACAGCATTAATTCAATGTGAAACAATTAAATTAAATTTTGCTGCGAAGTATATATTCAATAATATGAAAGAATTTTCAAGAAATAATTTTCAAATCATAAAATTTTGATTGTCAAAGTGACAATTAAAAATCGGAAAAAGAACTGCATCATATTGATACAGAGTCTACTTGCACAGGTTCAGGTCTGATAAGTTACCAAAAAGTCGTTGAACGTTGATGAATACTGTTGCCGCAAGTACAAATATCGATTTACTTGTAAGACGTGAACAATAGCAAATAATTGTTCTTGATTTTCCATTGAATTTTGAAGAAAAGGAAAGAAGGAGTTTAAAGTTTTGTTCTACAAACTATTATCAAACACTTAATAATGATGAAAAGATTCAACGAAAGTGGTTGGTTAATTCAAAATTTAATTATGCTGTTTTCTAAGATAGACATTGCCCTAACTTTTAAAAGATTTAATAATTGGGAAATGTATTGACCAGATTAAAATGGCATTAAAGAGCAATTATTAAAGTGGATGGGATGCGATTTAGAATCTTGGCCTTGGGGACCACAAATGCTCGGGCCTGCCCTGCCTGTATCCAACAAATATATCTATTATTGCTGATGTTCTGTTTTTGTTTTGAATTTTTCAATTGTAATAATTTTGTAATGATTCTACTTTAATAATATTCAATTAATTATAATTATAATTTTGGTTGTAAACTTAATGGAATGAATTTTGTATTTGATATTTCGTGTTATCATTGTTTTTTTTGTTTAAATTGTATATAATAGTGAAACAGAAAACAAATAGAGAGATAAATACTTAAAAAAGTTTTGTAGATACCAAATTAGAGGGAATAAATTAAGTGGTTATTATCTGAGGGTATGTGAAAAAAGAATATAAAATATTTGAAAAACTGATAGAACTTATAAAAATAAATTGATATTTTTTTTGGATTTTGGGGGGGGGGGGATATTTGCCATTGTTCTGACAAACCATTTAATCTTTGTTGGTACATTGGTAAACGGTGATAATCTTTAACTCGTTTTTATGATGGAAAAAGGGTTTTCGTCTTGAACATCTCACGTGAAGCTGGGAACAAAAATTAAATCCGTAAAGCTATTGATACAAAAGGAAACAAGGGGAAAGAGAATTGACATTTAAATTATAAAATTAATTTTCAGTTTTCTTCATTTTTTGTGTAAAAATCTTTTTTATATATTTTAGTAAATCATTTAACATGCATATATTTATTTTTCTTTTTTTCCAAAACTTTCTTGATCTCAGCACCTGCTCCATTTGACTCAATGACTCTGTCTTCTATTACCAATTCGTACACAAGCCCTTTGTCTTAAATCAAAAATATCCTTAATTGGAAAATTTAAAAGTCAATTTACCGTTTAGGTTAAATCAAAAACAAAAAATGAAAAGTCTTACCTGCAAGTTCATCATCCAATTAACCATTAATTTGTTGTGGTTATAAATTTGTGATTGTAAATGTTCTGAAATCCCTTCATTCTCCAAGTCCTCTGCTTGACAGCCAATCTCTAAAAATGGACAATGATTTGAAAGACATTTACAAGTTTTTATGTGATCTACCAAATCACCGAGTTCATTTTCATAGTTGCATTTATTCAGAGGACATTTCATTCTAAGTTTTGAAATTTGTCTATTTGTTCCGTTGTCTTTGATTAAATTATTTCCAGATGAAAGATTTTTCGATTTGCAATCATTTGTCGAACCGGGACAGAATTTCTCTCTCTGTAAATACTCGGTAATACATTTCTTACAGTATTTACATCCGCAAGGGCCTTGATAGGCATTGATCAGGATCTTATGGCATATTATGCAGACAACATAGGCTGATAAATTTGGATCTTTATCAAAATTAAACCTCTCAAGTGCTTCCCAAATTTCGTCATAATTAATAGCTTGAAAATTGGCCATAATTTTATTATTGAGTTTTCAAATGTAAAATAGCTTGATTAATTTCTTTAATTGTTTAAATCAGATCGCCAATCAAATTTTGTTTGAATAACGAATCATCAAACATACATATAATATTTATTAATAAATTTTGAATTGCATTTTTATTAAATTTTATACTTTTTTTTGCATAAACATTGGCAGATTTTCACTTGAATTGCTTGTACTCAGGGACCACCGCAAATATCATTTTGGGACTGAGGTTTGACTTAACCCTTTGCGGTCCGTAAAAGAAAAGTTACCAAACAGGTCCACAATTGTTTTAATGATTTTTTGTATACACTAATACCCCGCACTTACGTACACTTTGGGACCGGAGCGTGTACGTAAAACAAAAATGTACGTAAAATGAATCTACTGCTTTTATTGATGAATAATATGTTTGAAATAAACTAAAACAATAAACATATAAATAAAAAGAAAAAGAAAAAGAGGGCTATTATGCATGTAGTTTTATACTTTTATTTTAGTGTACGTAAAATGGGGTATTACTGTATATGATTTTGTGGAGCTAAATTGAGTTTTTTTAATAAAAGGTATTTTTTGGATATTAAAATTTTATTTTATGACAATCATACAATATAAGTAATCATTCAAATTATTTTTTGAATTACTCAAGGGTATGATAGCATTCAAAACACTCCCAGGCTTTCTATCGCATGTGTTGCAGATGCACGTTGTCTCCCTTCTTCCACCTGGGATGTTCTTTTTGGAGTCAAAAATTGTTTTTGTAAAAAATTGAGAGAGAGAAACATAAGGCAGAAAGTAACGGAGCTGTTCGAATATGACTGCTCAAACGCGACTGCTTTGTTTAGAACAGTTTCGAGAACAAACAAGTCATAACTGGTCAAAACCCAACATAAATAATCTACGTTCTACACATATATTTGTTCTTAACACGAAATGCAAAAAAATAGATACAACGAAATCTGAAACTTCAAATAAGCAATTATTGGAATGTCTAGTCAGACTCGACATAGGACCCCAAAAGGTTAATGTATATCATATAAAATAAATTAAATAATTTGTCCGCACAACTATTTAGTACACTTGATACTCCAGAAAAGAGAGCATTTGTGAATATTCGTTGCACAAATTGTTTTCTAATTCAGCCTCAAAATTGATGAATTTATATTTTTAAAAATCTTGTGAAAAATGAAGTCTTTCTCCTGATATTGCAAATCATACAAGCGTTCTCTCTTTATTAAATATAATTTCGACAGGAAATAAATTGTACTGACTCCATATGTTCTTCATTTAAACAATGAAACACAACACAATACGTTTGATTTTCCCAAACAGTTACCACTAATCTTCAGATTCTGAATTAGCAATAATTCCAAGTCAAACACCATCATTTCTTTGCAGTCAACAGCTTGTAACATGGGCAGACAACCCTAAGGGATATTGTTCACATTTTACTTTCTCATCTTTTCGTTTTTCATATTTAAAATTTATAACAATTTCTGTTAGTGTTTATAAATATTTACATTTTTGAAGCAAATGTAAAGTGGCAGGTAGTTCAGTATGTAACAGTACGAATTTGTGCCAAATTTATACTACATATGCGGTGTCTTAACTTGCGCACCTACAAAGATGCTTGTCACAGAAATACCAATACAAGTAGATCGTATAGTTCAACGTTTACCACTAAACCATTCGAGCCTATTTTATACTAACGCACACGTGCATAATGTGTGCTGCATGTTCGAACGTATCCGTTATAAATCTTTACTTCTGGTGAGTTTGATTATGTAACTGCTGCAGAGCTATACTTATTTTTTTCTGGGATTTTCAATAAAAAAAAGGTCCTTTAGAAAAAAGCCAGGATTTCTCTGACTATAGTGAGGGGACCTCGATGGAACCTGAGAATTTCAATACAAAAAAGGGTCATCGTTAAAAAGCCAAGAATTTTTTTGACTATAGTGAGGGGGTTTCCTTGGTCCTGGGATTTTCAATAAAAAAAATCCGGTCTTCACTAAAAAAGTATGGTAAATTAAGGATAAATGGGTAAATTAAGGTCAAAAAATTGAATTACAGTAAAATATAGGCTCAGATTTTTAAATTAAAGTAAATAAAGAGTGTAAAAATTGAATAAAAGTAAATAATGATCGAAAATTTTCAATTAAAGTAAATTATGGTCTAAAAATTGGATCAAAGTAATCAATGGGCTCAGATTTTTGAATTAAGGTCCCTATTTTTAAAATAAAGCAAATTATGGTCCAAATATTTTAATTAAAGTAAATTATGGTCCAAATTTTTAAATTAAAGTAAATCAATAAACTCAAATAAGTAAATTAAAGTAAATTATGGCTATTAATTAAGATAAATAGGTAAATTAAGGATAAATAGGTAAATTAATGGCTAGTTTTTAAAATTAAGTAATCAATGGTCTAAAATTTTAAAGTTAAACTAATATTTTTAAATTAAGTAAATTAAAATTAAAATTTAAAAATAAAAGTAAATTAATGTAATAAGTAAATTAAAGTAAGATTTTTAAATTTATTAACAAAAAGACTGAATAACCACAAACTTTTTGAGAAATGTAATTTTTTAATGAAAATTTTAATGAAATATTTTTCAAGGTCAATTTTGAATGGAAATTTTTAAATAAATTAATTTCAAGGTCAATTTAAGATGAAAGTTTTTATGAAATATTTTTGAATGTTAATATTAGATGCAAATCTTTGTGAATTAATCAATGACCACATGAAATTATTGGTTAAATATGAAAATAAAGGTTATATTTAGTTGTAAAGCAAATTATGGTGTAAAATTAAGTAATAAAGGATACGTAAGCAAATTATGGGATCAATTTTTTTAATTAAAGTAAATCAATGGATATATTTGGTAAACAGTGGTTAAATTAACTAATCAATGGTCTAGAATTTTAAATGAGTAAATTAAAGTTAAAAATTTTAAATTAAAGTAATATTTTAAAATTAAAGTAAATTAATGTAATAAGTAAATTAAAGTAAGATTTTTAAATTTATTAACAAAAAGTTTGAATAACCAACAACTTTTGAGAAATAAAAATTTTAAATGATAATTTTAATGAAATAAGTTTTAAAGTCAAATTTAAATGCAAATTTCAATGATAATAATAATAAAATAATAATAATAATAATGATAATAATAATAATGATAATAATAATAATAATAATAATAATAATAATAATAATAATAATAATGATAGTAATAATAATTCAATTAAATAACAATTAAAGACTTAATAAAAATTTCATTAATATTTGGTTATAATAAGCTCTTAATTCAACAAGTAGATTATTTCTTATATTATTGTCAAAATCTAAAAAGTCAACCAAATACTAACCACTATGTACTTCAAACAAACAGTTAACCACTAGATACCTAACAACTAAGTACTATCTAGGTACTATTTACAATTTGATACTAACTACCAGCTACTAAATATTTTTAACTAGATACTAATAAATAAGTACCAAATACTTACAACTAGGTACCATGTACCAACTACCAACTAAGTATTCTTCATTGTATTTTATCAATTGCTTTTTAAATAAATTAATTTTTATTTCTGTTAAAATTTAAAAATATTTTTAATTACAATCAATAATGAATAATTGCCAACCACTTTAAAATACGACGTTGAATTGAAAATAATTTAAATAAAATTACAACGAAAGTCTATAGAATTCTAATTCTAATTCACAAAACATTCTTCTTTTAATTGATTACTAACATTCGTATTGACTTATTAAAGCAAAGTAAAATTTGCATTCAATAAATAATTATTGTTGATTCGTTTTATTATATATAGTTTTAGTTTATCCTAAAGGATGTTTTGACCCCTATGGGTACTGGTTGTAAAGGTATTGGTCGTAAAGTATTGGTCACACTCAACACCCACCTACCCATATATTAGCTACTAACAACTGGGTCTGAAACAACTAAATACTAAACCCTTACAACCATGCTCTAACAACCAACAGCAAATCCCATCGATAAATTAACAAATATCAACCTACAACTTGTTACTAACAACTAGATACCAAGCACTATCAGCCAATTACTTACAACTAGATACCAAGTACCAATTACTTATAACTAGCTAACAACCAGCTACTAGATACCAACAATGTATCCTCACTAGCTAACAACAACAAGCAATTATACTAAATATTTCTATGATATTGATAATTTTTAGTAAAATAATTTTAATAATTCCTTTCTTATCCACCCTCATCTTATCTATGTCAATTCTCAGTATAATTTCATTAACCTCCCATTATCCATTAATGAATTATTCTACCACTTATTTTCACCCATTTGAATTATTAATTTATCATAGAGTAATCTGTTTAATGAATAATTTCCTCACTTTAATGAAAATTCTTACCACCTGAAAATAATAGTTAATTTTATCAAAGTTTATCATTTTTATCCTACAATTGCTTACCACTTTAGAATAAGATTTTTGTTATCAAAATTTGTGATAATTTGACTGATTCAATGATAAATTTGATGGAGTTAATTGGTTTTATTATATATACTCGGCTCGAGATCATTGTAGACCGAAGGCTTTGACCCATATTGGTGATCACAATAAGGGCTGTAAGATTAAAATATGTATGTCTGATTTTAAAATTTTATTAAAAAATTTCGATAATTATTGAGAACGTGTGATTTGTGAGGCGTTGTTGATAAAATCATTGAATCCGAAAACTTACGTGCAGAATGCAGTAAATACTTGTGTTTTAAATGTTTTAAAATAAGTTTTTAAATAGGTTTTTTTATATTGTATGTATTGATTGTTGTATTAAATTAAATAATTAATAAAAATTTTTTAAATTATTAAATTAAACTTTTAAATGCTAAAATTTAAAAAAAATAATATTTTAATTTAACTATAATTTTTTAAAAATAATTAAATGTTTTTATAAAATAAAAATTTTTTTTATATATAATTAATAAATTTTTTTAAAATCCTTAATTTAATTAGTTATTATATCCCACCTGACGATGACAGGAAAACTGTCGAAATATATCGTGAAAAGAATGTTTGATTTGTTAATATTCCTTTTGTGTTTTGTTTATTTTTATTTAATAATGATTTTATTCCCTATGTATTTTTTTTCTGAGTTAGTATAATATGGGATAATTTTACAAACGCAAGGGTGCGGTGAACAGCTCATCTCAGTAGAGGTAGTCGAAAGCTGGAAGCGAGAGAATCTGACTAGGAGAACGAATAACTCATGAGTGTAGTCCTTCTAACGGCAGCTGGGAAACCTTCAGGAAAGTAAGGAAGAGTATTTATAAGGCAGTAGCTCCCCTGCCTTTATTTTTCACCAAAAGTGTGCATCACGAATATGACGGTCGTCAGGCACTGAGGGCAAATGGTACGTTCATTCGTTTAAAATTTCGACGGAACACCAACAATTATTTAAAATTTAAATAATGCTGCTACCAAGAAATCATCATTTTTGTAATGTAGTAATGTTTGCATCGACGTAAGTTCTTCTATCGGAGTAATTTTAACACAGAACCTCACCTGTTTTTTAACTCTCGGCGACTTTGTATATTCCCAATATTGAAATATAGGTATATAGGTCGCAATGAAATAGTCATGCGACTTGATTGGGTGTGCAAAGGTGCGACCGCACCTGGCCCAGCACTTTGGAACGTTTATATAATATTTTTATTAAATACAAGAAAAAATTAGAAATTTACACAATATATTAAAATTTCCTTAAATTCAAATAGTTTCTTTAAAAGTTAAAATAAAGATACTAATGATTTTAAAAGTTATAATTGCATTGCAGTTTTCAAAATACTGATAAAAAATTATTATATATGTTTATTTTTATTTAGATAATTTAGATAATTATTTTTATTTAAATAATTAAATTTATTAAAATTTCGAAATTTATAACGGTCTTGTTTAACATTTCTATTTCAAATAGTGATCATTTTTCAAATCTATGGATGGTTCAAAAAAATTCATTTACAATTTGAGATTATTGGTCGATGATTTAGATTCAAATGATATTATAAGTTGGAATAAAGTTATTTTTTAATTTTTATGGTATGTTGGAGTTAAGTGGATTTTAGGATGGCGATTTAATATATATCCATGATAAAGTTAAATTGACTGAAATTTTACCTCGATATTTTAAGTCAAAAAATTTTAATAGTTTTATTCGTCAATTAAATTTATGTAAATAGCATAATATTATGCTTATCTTAGAGTAATTTGATTTTTTAGACGGTTTTAGAAGAATTAAACTGGGGAAATCTTTGAATAATTTAATAGCTTTCAAGCATAAACATTTTATTAAAGATTCGCCAAATGAATTGAGCAATGTTAGACGACAGTGTGAATTAAAGGATTATGTTAATATTGGAACCCAAACAGAAACAAATTCTTATGGAGAAAATGATAGATTACGAATTACTATACTGGAAAATGAAGTTGATAGTTTAAAAGCAGAAGTTGATGAACTTAGAGCTAGTTTCAGTAGTGTTCATGTTAAGTTATCAAACCAACAGAATTTATTTTATGCTGCATTTCGAGCTATGAATAGCAATCAGAAACAAAAAGATGTTCTATTTAATGTGTTTATCAAGCCAAATTACCAACCGAAATTAACCCTAAATTCCGATTATACATTTCAAGAGAATTATCAGTCCGCTAGCTCCGTGGACTCCGGCAATCGGAATGAATTTTTGTGTATCGATGATAAAACGCCATGTGAAAATAACAAAAGTTTCTTGAAACTGACAAGTGAAAAGTAAGATTGAGATTTATTTAAGGATTCGATACAATTATTTTCATTTATCTGTAATATATCTGATATATAAACGTCAAAATCACTAATTATTCCTGATAAATCATTTTTATTTTTTAATTCAATTTATAATATTTATTTTATTAATTTTTCCTCAAATGATTTTATTAATAATTTCCATTTAAAATTTTTTATTAATATTAATTTTTAAAATATTTATGTTATTTAAGTATATTTTTAATTGTAATGTTTTTTTTTGAAATTATTTTTAAATTTTAATACATTTTTTTGAAATTTTTTTAAAGAAATATTCAAAATATTTAAATATATTTTCTGATTTATTTTTTTATTTTACATATTTATTTAATATTTTCCACTAATTTATTAATTTTAAGTTTTTAATACATTTTTTTTCAAATCGTTTTTAATGTTTTCTTTTAAAATTATTAATTTTTTCGATGATAAAATTTTTAAATAATTTTTAAAATGCTTTATTTTAAAAAACATATTTTTTTTAATAAAACACTAATTAAAAATTTTTTATTAAAAATTGGTTTTTGGAAGATAAAGAAGCCAAAACAAAGCAATACATCTCAAATTTAATCAACTATAGTAATTATGAGATCAATATATAATAATTAGATCATTTTAATATTAAAAATAACATCGATATATTTACTGATTCATAATCAATAATTTTTATGTCAATTGTAAATGAAAAGAAATCAGAAAATCAAAATCAAAAGTTCTTATAATAAGATCATTTTATAAAAATAATGGGATCAATATAGTAGTAGTAAAGCTTTGAAACTCAGATGTATCTTTCTACGTAAGGCGGCACAAAACAGTAGCGAAACCAATCTGTAAACATAGATGAAGTCATCCAAGCTCTATTGTTGGCTTGTCATTAAACTGGTAGCTGTTCTCTATCTGAGGTTTTCAATAAGCGAGAATTCATTGATTTGTTTATAAATAATGGTTCCATACAAAAATCTCCTGATGCATTACTGCAGCATCTACATCTGCAAAGCACTTTCTCCTTGGAGCCTGATATTGTGTAGAGAATAACTTTCTTTAAACTTTTCAATCCCATTCAGCCTTTACTTGCACAAAATGATTGCGATTAAAGTTCTGTGGTAGTTTGCTGGCCTTCTTGTAAATGCTTATACACCTAATTCTGTTTTTACACAATAGATACGTTCCTAAAAAATTCGTGTAAAATAAGATATTGGCTAAATGGAAAAATAATAGATTGGTTCCATACCTAAAAAATCAACAAAAGTGCAATAAACAAACAAAAGTATAATAATAAATATAAAAAAATCCTTGTTAGAGTTCACAAAAGAATTTATTATTTTTCGTGCTTACACATTTTAATTCATTAAAAATATTATATAAAAAATAAATTATGATTTGGAAAAAAGAAAATAATATCAGAAATTCATTAATATAAAAAAAGTAAAAATAATATAAACATAACAAATTTTTATTTATTGTCATTTTCTGACACACGTTTGCGTAAGACTGCAATATCACTGCTATCACTCGAATTATTTTGTTCATCGTCTTGGGAAATTATTTTTGTATTATTATCACTAGTCTTCAGAAATTTGCACCCAAAGAGAAAACATATGCATTTAATCGACATAATCTAACTGAATTCTGAAGAATATAAAGCGAAGTTAAAATATATGTATACATAATTTGTGAAAAATGAAAATAAAAAAAAATTAATAGAACATCAAAAAACAATTCATAGAATATTGAAAATCGTTTTAAAACAAAGCAATTCGTGTAAAAAGAGAAAACAAAATCTTTTTAATTCGTGTAAAAACAGAATTAAGTGTATACATTAAGCACTTTTTGTTTGATAATATTCCAGCTCAAATGTATTCTTATTTACACAATCATCAATCTATATTGAAAAAGCTTTTTCAGTATTCATAATAATCACATTTGTTGAATAAAAACTTCGTTGCACACATAAAGGTGCTATTGACGCATACAATCTTATTTTTTCTTCATTCTTTTTTTTATTGTACGAATCGTATTTATAGTTGAACACCTAGCATTGTTTCAGTTTTATTTAAGTAGACGGAAACCTAGATGCAGCCTGAATTGAACATTTACGGTAAAATCTACATCTAAAACAAAAGACTCAAGTCAAGATATTTCAATTTACAAGGAGTTTTGTATAAAAAATATTTTACTTAAACATAAATTCTCATATATTCAGATTCCCTAATCTAAACTACTTTGTAAATTAAGGACTACTATCTAAATGTCTCTATTTTCAAGGAATCACCATGTAAAAGATGAATATTATCTGTCTTAGTTCATTCGGGCATCGAATTATTTTTGAAAATTATCGATTAGTTTCTTTTTTACTTGGATTCTGTTAAATACAAAAGAATTGCAATACAAAATATTTATTTAAATTACAAAATTATGTCACAGACATAAATAATCAATTATAACAATATAATTAATATTGACGAATAATTAATTTAAATAACTATCCAATAATACCAACAATATTTCACATAAATCTTTTATAGATAAGATATAATACTGAATAAATAATTTAATATTTATATGAATTACAACGAAAGGTGGTTGAAATTAATATTATATCTAACAGATTCATAGAATATGATAAACATTTCTTGATTTTAATGGTTTGTACTTGTCAAGCAAAAGACAATGTACCTTTTCCCCAGTCCCAATTTATAAATGCCAAAAGCATCTGTTAAAGGTTTAATATAAAAAATGTAACAGTTTTTATAGAAATATTTGGTTAATTTGGATTAATAACTTTTTAAATTTTTTTTTTCAAATTACACCATTGATTTCTTTTCCATTTTATTTATTTAAAGGCTTGAAAACTATGAATCAGTAAATATATTGATGTTTCTTCATACATTTACTGATTCATAGTCTTCAAGCTTTTTAATAAATTAAAGTTATTCTAAATCTATATATATATATATATATATATATATATATATATATATATATATATATATATATATATATATATATATATATATATATATATATATATATATATATATATATATATATATATATATATATATATATATATATATATATATAAAGAAAAAAAACAATTTAAATATTCGAATATAGAATTTCTGCTTATAAAACGAGAAATATATACTCAACTGTGTATTTTATTAAAAATAACTAATAATACGGAAAATATCATTAACTAGACTAGACAATGATTCCAGTGACATTGTCTCTTCGGCGAGATACATACTATCAAATTATCTTGACTAATATCGGGTACCTCAGCTAGTATATTTATAAAATTGAATCAATTTTGTTATTATTAATAGGTAAAATTGATTTTCAAATAATATTGCAATAAAAATAGTATGTTATCGATTAAATTTAAATATTATTCAGATCAATAAATTAAATTATAGCAGATAATTTTTAATATATAACTTGGTGAAATTGGATAAATTATGCATCAATCAAAAGAGAAATTTCGATTTTCAAATACCATCGAAATAAAAATGCCATGTTGTCGATTGGATTTGTAAATTATCATTTTGATAGTATTATAGCTTGTACTAGTAAATATACAATATTTCTAAGTCGGATAATTTATGTTTTCCATTTCTTGTTTATCTTTATTTCATTGCAACTTGTCAACATGCATTTTTTGTTTTTGCGGCCAAATCGTTTAGAACTAAGGAGCTAAATATCTAAGAGGTAAAATAATTGATTATTGGAGTGCTGTGAACTCTTGAGTAATTAACATTAGGATTTATTTGGTAATTTTCAGATCGAAATCCAAGGAATCAAACACTCAGACAATTCAACAGACATACGACGTGATATCAAATAATTTTCTCAACAATCCAAATTATTTCAACAATTTCCCAATCTACGTGGCTCCCATCCAGAATGAAGATTACACAGTTGATATGGATCAACAAGAACGGATCAGGAATGAATCATTGAACAGTGTCGACACAAATTATCTCATGGATGTCTTCAATAACATATCTGACAATTACATCACCGGAGCGGATTTGGATTGACAATTCTTCCAGATTTCTCAACTCAGATTCTAAGCCGCTCTATTCAGGCCCAGTTAGAAATTTGTTTTAATGAGCCGCATTTGTTGTCGATTAAAATTTTGCTATTTTTCTTTGAATTTTTTATTGGTTATCTGTTCAGGTTCTTTCTTTTATTGATTTATTAATCAATTGTTTGGCAGATTTTGTTTTTATTGAATTTTGTAAATTTTGGTTTGATTATCCGATATCAAAGGTATTGCTCGTTCAGCTTGCCGGTTGGGCTTTTTACGTATAAATATGTGATCCTTTAGTATTAAAACGATTGTATAATTGAAAAATATCAAAATTATCTTTAGTTACCGTTTCTTGGTTACTGTCGTGGATCCGTGGTATCTCATCGCATTGAAGCTAATTTACAGTATGGGTTATCGTGCCGTTATGGAATTATGTAACTGGCAGTGCCATATCTATCTGTGATATTTTGTTTATTACTTATTCAGCCCTTTCCACTCAAGTGTTTCCGTGCGGTAACAATGAAATTATTTTTTCTCAAATATTAATTCATTTGGCATAAATCTACAAAGATTAAACATTTATGTAGAGATTAACTTTTTTAAACATCACAAATTTGAAACTTCGATAATTATTCGTTGAAATTCCTTAAATGGAATATAACTGTTGATTTCCTTTATATAATATTTCTTTTTTTTCCTTTCCTTTATAAAATATATATCTCATAGCAAGGTTACCAATCTAATTACCAATCGAATCTAATTACCAAATTTAATAAATAAAAATCATTTTGACTACTACCGCATATCACTTATCACAGTTAGAGATTTTGTTTTTCAAGGAAAATGATTGATGTTATCAACAAACATGTATAGTTAATTAATTAGTTTGCATTTGCGAAACTTCGCCGCCAAAGGTGAATATTCTTTAACTTTCATTTTTCACTTGTTTCTGTCTTTTTCCCCTTGAAATATAAATTGATAAATTGAAAATATGACATTTATCATTCATAAATATTTACTTTAATATTATTTCGAGTGTTGGGCAAACAAATCAATAAATAAAAAATGAAATACAAAAATTAGAAATATGATTCCAATAATGCTCATAAGCGACAAATAAAAGATGAAAATACTAAGAAAGTAACAACTAATAAACAGGCTATCGGCACTGACATTTTAAAGGAAAAGTCGCTAAAAATAGGGAAATTCATAAATTTCCAGAAAATGTTCGATGAAAGAAATCGCAGTAAGATAGAGACAAAAGCAAGCGGTTCGTGAACGCCTGCATCGTGATCGTATTTAATTACCAATCCAAGAAACATATAGATTTAACGAGGAAGCTGACAGCCTTAAAAAATTAAAATTCAAAAATTCACCTATATCGTTAAATTCATAGTGAAAACCAAATTCAATGACCCCAATTCCGATAAATATTAATGAATATGATTCTATACTCCTGTTTAAGTTTATTATCGCATAACTTTTGTAAATAATTAAAAAATACTACGTACCTAAAGCCAAAAAAATTCATCATTTTATTCATCTGAAATTTTTGATGATTTGCTGGTTAATCGATCGTAGAGGTACATATGCAGGTATTTTGGAGAGAGAAGGTTTTCATTCAGACCAAGGAGATGAAAATGATAAATGATTTATGCAAGGCATTTCGAGGAAACCTTTCAAGGTAATGAATAATGACGTTTCCAGGCAACAATAATTGATTACGGGTGGACGTAATGTTTTTATTTTTATTTTTCTCTTAAGTAAAATTGTATTTTCATGATTTATTAAATTTCTAAACCATAAATTCTATTTCTTATTATGCGATGAAAAAAGTTTAATACTAGTTTTACGTATTTAACTACAATTATAAAATTATCACAGAGCATTAATATACCCGTATGTAGTTGAATCTGGCCCTGTGGTCAGGAGAAAGAAATCCGAGTGAGTCCGGTAGGCAAATCTCGAAACTTCATTTCCGGACAGAATTTCAACTTTTGATAGACGGAACAAGACTGGAGTGTACTAAATAAAACAAATCGGGCTATATGTTATTCGAATGAGAAAAGGAAAATGACCGACAATGAGGTCTGCGAAGAAAATTTCACTAATTATGATGCTAAAGAAATAAAATAGATGGCGGGAAACGAGATTTCAAGACGTAGCTGTTGACGGGAAAACACACATTCGTAAGCGTTTTGAAATTTGTTAATATATGATGTAATTAAGTTTAATTTAAAATTAATTATAATTTATTGATTAATAAGCATTAAAAATTAATTCGCTAAAAAACCTATTGTTGGTTACTTGGGGGGAGAAGATATTTACGCGCTCCGATTTCGTTCCCTAAGCAACCTTCATAATTTGACAATCATCTCCCTTAAGAGTGTCTGTGATGATGTGTCACATTGGTGATGCACACGTTGGTCGAAACTTACCAGCAGGTGAGCCACTGTGGTAGGACTACTCCCGGTAAGGTTGACTGTACGGGTTCTGGAGTGCCATAGAAGGACTTACCTCATTCAATCAAACAAAACAGTTTGACCCTAGTCCAAAGGGACGACTTTACTTATTCAATATCAATATACTACATGATAATTTGAATTCCAACTCAGACAAACCTATAAACAATCCTAAGTTACGAAGTAGACATAAACAAGATTTATTACATAAGACAAAACAAATCAAATGAGTAAGATACTTAGTGATCAAATGTTACGAGATTTCTATAGAACCCAGGATGATCAGATCACAAATGGTATTACAGGTACATTCCAACTGTTCCTCACGAGAGCATTTTCCCGCGACTAACAAGGCGTCTATATCTACCTGTAGCCGAGCATATTCTGGAGTACGTAGTGTTGCGGATGGGATGATTCGATAAGTTTCCTTTTCGATGGGCGTATTCCTTTTTGGGAGTTGTACACTCGAAGCTTGAGCGGCAAATAATGACTCCTCCAAAGCGGCGATTGCGTCTCGGCGCTTTTGGTTCTTTTCATCCCGAGAGAGGCGTTTTCGTTTTTTCGACGATGATGTGGCAGATTCATTGTTGAGACCGGACGACGAAGTAGAGGTCGTTTCTTTGATGCCTACTATATGGTATATTGGGATCCTTCGATGACTCGGACAAAACTTGGTCGATTATAGATGGGAAGTTCAATCCGTGACCAGTGCAACTGGTTAACGGTAACTGTGATCCGTCCGAGGGAACACATTTGTCCCGTCCTTGATAAGATATTCTCGCACCCTTTTCCGTATTTCTGATTCAGAATACACTTGACGCAGTGCTTCTGATCGAGCCTTTATTGTCAACCTCTGAAAACGGCTTTCTTCAAGGAGACTGTCCCTACATAATTTAGTCTTCTCTTCCTTCATATGTGGCGGGGAGAACCACGTGCATTCGAGCTTCTCGATGCGCTTCTTTAGAACCCCTATATATTCATGCAGTTTCTTGATGTCTGCATTTTTATCTGCACAAGAAAAACATGACTTTGGCCCCTTCTGTGGTAAACTTGTTTCGCACATAGCTAAAATCAATGAGGAAAGTTTATCGAAATATAAGAAAATTCGTCGTAAAGATTATTAGACCTTTGGATAATTGATACCCTTCCCCTTATCTTGCAGCAACCTGGATATATTTTACTCTCCGCATTATCTACATCAAACTTCATCCCTGGAAATTGATTCGTTAAGGGCGAGACTTGATCAATGAATTTTTATTTTCTTGAATTATTAATGCTCAATCTTTACAGCGATTTTATATTTTATTTATTATGATGCGTTAAATGCATTATCCTTGATTGTGAAATTCTACCCTTATTACACATCCATTTAAAAAACATATGTACTTATGAAAAGGAAGATTTAGAAGCAGATAGTTATTATTATTATATCAATTAAATCATTATATGTTGTTTATTTAATTATTTCGTTCGAGATTCATTCAAATGGATGTCTGTTAATGTGAAATATCCCGTTGTATAAGCAATTGTCTAACAGATCCAAGGATGTCTATTAGAGTTAACTTTGTCTGATTTAATTTGTTTATTTCAACTTGGAGAAATTCTGCAATTGACCATATGATTCATATGTCTACATTATTGGAAATGAAAATGTAAACAGAGATTCACCAATTCATTTAAATCAGTGCCTAAACCTATCTGGATTTGTTTATATTATAACTCGTCGTTGATAAATCTATCAAGGTAATTTCAGAACGGCATATATGATAAATATTTAAATTTCTATCGACCGGATGTATGGAAAGGTTTATTAATTTTCCGACGACTTGGTGACTGACGGTGCAATTTTACTCGAGTGGAGATTTGAAATGAAGACTATATCGACGTTCGTACAACAGCTGAATGCATATATCGAAAAATGGATTTATGAATTCCTATGAAAATCTTAAATCTTCCTATCAGATATAAAAATAAGGGAGAAGTGAATAGTTGGAGTAATTATGAATGTGATAGCGAAGTTGGTCGTCTTATATCCAAAACTGATGATACGAATCCTCGATTGACAAAGGAATCCGATGTGTCTTATTGAGCTATCTCTACGAAATATTTGCGACTAAATTTTTCTAAAGTTCCTGCAGGTCTCTATAATCGAACTGGTTGGAAAATGATTCTTAAGACAATTGGTTATTCTCACAAAATGTTGTAACAGACATCTATGCTGATTGCCCCTCGATGAAGACACTTGTCACGTTGGATCTATTTCCCTTTTATATATCTACCTCATCGGTTTCTCCACTTACCATGGCTCACCTGGGGACCACCGATATTGCTACCGACCGCCTCCAGACCACCATGATAAACGGATCTACCATAATCATGACTATCAATAAAATACAAGTATGAAATTGCATATGAATAAAACTTTGTAAATGAACTCATTAAATGTTAATAAATTATAAATGTATCAAATTTTACCTGGTGACCATGTCCTTTGGCTCTGAGTATGATGTACTACATGCGATTTTATCATTCAAATTCATTTTCTAAGAGTATTCCATACGAAACGTTGCAAACGTTCTGCATCATATCTTCTCATACATTTAACTTCATATTACTCTATCATTCTGGTCTAACTAAATCACATATCCTGGGAATTCTTCCACATCATAAATTCATTGTTCTCATATCTTCGGTTCATGATCATCATACTCATAGTTCCCAAACGGCATCATCACCAGTCCCGTGAAGAGAAAAAGTCATAAGATACTATCAAATGTAATATTTTATCTAACAAAATTTATCATATCTTAATGGTCTATACTAATACCAATTCATAATAAAAATCATTAATCATTACTTGTACTTGTTGGCTGGGTTTTCTCAAACAATTAAACCGAATTAGATATATTAATCAGTAGTAGTCAAAATTTGTCTTTCGAACGGTTATCGTCCAATAACTTTCTCTTTCGTAACAAATTCAAGTTCTCAGTAACTAAAATCTTAATGATCTAGTGTCGTTCCTGTAATAGGTTCCGTTAGAATTTGATTTCGAGTCCTGTGAAATTCCTGTATATCGCTAGTGAATAAGTACTGTTGTTGCTGTGAAGTTAGTTCGTTTATAATAGGTTTTAACGAAGTTGGTTCCTGTAATGGATTTTAAAGAAGTTAAGCGAATGACTTAGTGTTAGCCTTATATAGTATTTATACTATTTTTCTAGTATTTATATAGTATTTTTGGTCCAATCAGGACTAAGTTATGTTGTGTTTTGGCTTTTTTTCTTTATTTCTTACATTTTAATTGTTTTTATTGGGTTATTTATTTGTTTTATTTTATTGATCTATTATTTTATTTATTTCCTATATTTCTGCGTAATGTTGTGGATTTTTGTTAATAATTTTCTTTGTAATTGCCTGTTTTAATTTTCTTCCGATTTTTTGTTAATATCTTATGTTTTAACTTTAGGTTTTTTCCATATTCAGATTTTATTTTCTTAATTCTTATTTTTATTTAATTATTTTTATCTTCTATTCTGTTGCCCGTGGTTAGTATCTTATTTCTTCATACTTGTTTCTGTTTCTTATGATTTTTATTTTCTAACTGTTTTATTTTTTTTCTGTTATTTGTTTAAATTTTCCTTATTAATTCTTTCGACTCTCGTTATTTTAGAGTTTATTTTTACTTATTCTATTTAGTATTGAATTTTTACTTGTTCGTTTTTACTTTTGACTTTTCCCCATATCCAATTCGGTTTAATGCCACACTCTAATTCAGCCCAACACTATTATAATATGCAATGAACGATGATTTTAGATATGAGGTTGCAGATTTAAATCGCAAGGATGAAATCAATCTTAATCGAATTCTTGATGATGAGTAGATGATGAGAATGAACTGCTGAAAATGAAGACAGAAATCAGAAAATATGTTTAATTTAACTACTTATTTCTTTCTTTTCGAAAAAATAATTTTCTTTTCATATTATCTCCAAGAATTTTGGTCTGATAGTTATTTAAGAAATTTCCGCCAGGATCTGGCGTGTTATACGACAGAAGCGGCTCGCCAGACTGAGAGAGCCGAATCCCTCAGAAAAAAAATTTTAAACGCATCAGTAACACAGCAAACATTCACATCAACAAGTTGATTAAAAATCATAATATAAAAACACTATTTAAGCAAAATATTAATCAAGAAACGGACAAAATAAATAATTTACACCGTTATACTCAATTAAATAAAAAAAGCTTAAATTATCATTTAATTGTTCAAAATAATAATAATAATAATAATTGTAATACAAATAATTAATCGAAGAACAAAATTAAAGTTTTTATAATCGAAAATCGCCAACTAAGTATATTAAAATATAACATTGCTATATATTTCGACAGTTTAACAGTCTTCTTCAGGCTAGGAATCGTATTAATCACAACTAAATGACAATAATAATATTTAAACAAATTAGCAACTAATAATCGTATTAATACTGTATCATGAAGTCATTTTTAAAAAAACATTTTGTTTAATCATATAAAAATTATTTTAATTTTAAAAAAGGCTAAAAAATGTATTCATACAAAAATTTTTTTAATAATTATGTTGAGGATACCTAAATAACAATTTATAAATAATTAAATAAAATTACCTGGGGCAAGATCGTCATGACAAACAGGACGATCTATGAGAACTCAGAAAAAAAACGGAAGAAAAAAGAAATGGGAAATGAGAAAGAGGAATTAAACAAAAGAAATTAAACAAGAAAATAAAAACCAAGATCAGTACTAATTAATTAGTACAAAAAGGAATAGGAATTTCGAAATTGGGAAAAAGGGAAAACAACTATATTCTTATCTCGAAAAGGTATCGGGAAAACGATTTGTGAAGAATAATTGTATACCTCGACAATATAATCGTAGCATCACCAGACCGCGACACCCACACTTGCACCTAAGTCCACATACCATCTCCTATGCCAAAATGTCACATGGTTCTCATTATTCAAAGATTTAAAATGTGGGTGTCTGAATGTGAAGGCTGCCAACAACACAAAGTGAACTGACACAATAAACCACCAATCACTCCTTTCCCAACGGGTTCGAGATTCGACACACTTCACATTGACCTAGTCGGTAAACTACTAGCAGACGACGGATTTTGTTACATCCTGACAATGATATACCATATATACCACAGTCCCTTTCCTCAGTAACTCACGCATGGATGAGAACTATCGACTCTTCAAACCTCAAACCCAGATTCAAAGCTCCGTTCCGCATCATAGAGCTGTACAAAAATACAGCGACACTCGATATTGATAACAATCACGTCATAATCAACCTTTTTAGATTAAAACCAGCCTTTGCACTCTTGAATACGACGAATTCCCAAACAACCGTATCACAAAAGAATTTAACATAAACGCAAACATATTAGATGACATGGAACAACCGACAACACCACCAGACAAACCAAATGTTCAAATTCTTCAAAATAATCTGCCATTCTCCTCCAGGTGAACACGTAAATTCCCTCAATACCTCTCAGATTATGGTCTTCAGTGACTGCTTCCACCATTATCGCAGTCTTTATCTTTTGATACGCTCCGCGTACTTCGGCGAGGGCTATTCTAGTGCTTCTGACTAACACTTTTATCAATTTAATAATTGAACTAAAAATATATTATTAAATTAATCAAATTAAAATAAAAAATTTAAAACGATTGTTTAAATAATCCTTTACTTTTGACTTTTTTCGAAAATCATCATCAAATTCAATTTAAAAAATCATCAAATTCAAACATGTCTAACGAAGTCACTGAAGTTGTCACTGAAGTCGAACAAGTTGAAGAAGTTGAGGAATCATCAAATCGAGTCAAAATCAATGGATCAAATATGTCAGAAATACAGGAAACAGAAACCTTCGCCTTATTCACAATGATATCTCTGATGATGATCAAGATCTTCAACAATGTTAATTACAATAAATTCTTTGTTAAAATTAATTATATGTCTTGCATACTTTTCAGTAAGATAAATGAAAGTTTTTTAATTATAGCTATTTTCGATGTTAAATTTTCTTATCATAATAATATCTTTTCATGTTAGTATACTTTCCAGTAAAATATTTAAAGGGGAAATTTTTATGCCTATGACTATAGATCTAGAAATCCAGACGAACGCGGAACGAAACATCACCAGCAGCCGGCACGATATGTGGCTCGCTTTTGGGTTCCCAAAATTCGGAAACATCACCCACAACTGTATGGGAACCATAAAGATTAATCACTGTTTTATGAAATAGTTATTTTTATAATTTATGCTCTAGATTCCTCACAAAGACCCACACGCCTACAGAGTGGCAACCATCCCTGCACGAGAGACACCGGCATCGCAGAGGAGATACAAATCTTCCGTTTATTCAGTTTGTATTTCTAAATAAATGTAGATTTTCGGGTTTTGATTTTCCGTTTAAATCTTTATCTCTGTTTACCATTTTGTGCAATTTTTATTTTCTGGGGAATTTATCCCAACCTATTCAGATTACTGGTTATTATCAGAGATTATGAGACTGACTTATTGGATCATGTCATTCCAGTCCCTCCATTTGATAAATTTTAAATGGTTGATCTCCCAGGTCATAATCAATGTTCAGGTACTGATTTTGTCTCTTTTGCTTTACACATGGTTGCAATACTGTTTACAGTGATCCTTCAATCAGCGATATTGGTAAGTAAAGTTTGCCAAATTCAACATATGGGGAAATTAGTTAAACTGTTCCCATCATCCTCTAACCTGGGGGTCTGTATGAAAACACCAAGGCTATTATACATATAGATATACATATATGCAGACATATACACCCACCCACACCCATACACGTATATACACGTATACAAACATATATATACATATATGCATAATTCAAATTATTGATATTGATGTCACTTTCGATCATTACATTTATTACATAAATTAAATTTTCCTCTTAAGTTAAAATAACTTAATATATCTAACCTAAATTAGGGATTTCATTATTAATACTGATCACAGTAGAACTTGGGGGTTAATTAAGAAATTTTGTGAGGTAAATTTTCCTTTTGAGTCAAAGTAGTTTGATATATATAACTTAAATTTGGGACGTTAATATTAATACTATTCGCAGTATGACTTGGGGGGGGGTTATTTGTAGGAAGAATTGTAATCTATATATTGTATACCATATAAGTTGTGTATAGATTAAGATGAGTTAATTTGGTGGGTTAAGGTAGGGGTTTACGTCCATAACAATCGAGGGGGTCATAAAAAAAATTTCTTAAGTTACATTTCCAAGTATGATACTATAAATCGTTAATGTCTGGTTTCTTATATTTAAGAAATGTTGTCTGACTAGAATAGTTGAGGGGGTTAAAAAGAATTTAAGTTATAATTTTAATATTATATAAGTTAGAATATAAATTCATATTATATAATTTCACACACCTAAGCAACGCTGACTGACGAGGGTAATTGAGAGGGGTCACTTATAAAATTTAAAAATTGAAGCTTCAAAATCAAATACAAGGTATAAGTAGGCCACATCAGAGCAATCACCGTTAGACACACAACCCGAGGGGAGTCATCCACGAAATTTAAGAATTATAATTTTATAATCAAATATAAGATGAGTAAATGCATAAGCAGTCCACATCAGTGCCATCACTGACAGATACACAATTTGAGGGGGGTCATTTATGGAATTTGAGAATTATAATTTTAAATTCAAATATAAAATAAGTAAATATATAAGTAGTCTTTATTAGGGTATATAATTTGAGGGGGTCATTCATGGAATTTGAGAATTATAATTTTATATTTAAATATAAGATAAGCAAATATATAAGTAGTCTATATTGGTATAATTATTGATAGATATAATTTGAGGGGTTTACTTATGAAATTTTTACGTTGTCGTCTCCGGATTGCGTACATGCATGTTGAAATCTTTACCAACACCGTCGCTATTTGCTACCTGGTTCTATGAGGTCATTCGCTAGGGATTGTGATTTCCACTTTTATGCATTGAAGAGCCATTTATACAACTCTTTATTAGGATCATTACGATGTCTTGAGGAATTTACCAAATTATCTTTTCATGGTATTCGAATGACCTCGCTTTCGATTTTATATGATAGTTCATTTAGAAGATTCTCGAAGTTTAGATTTTCGGATTTCGACATGAATAGACGCAATACGACTTAACATAATTACATGAATTTTAGATATAACCGACTACACTGTTTGTCCAAAATATAGAAAGCTGTAATTATTTTACGCCTGGAGCTTTACTCCATTTATTGAGTCCTAGTGTGGTATAAAGATGTGATTTTTAGTGTCGATTATACTATGTAGATTATTAGTGTAATAAATAGTCGTTTACATAAAGTTGCTTGCTTTCGTGGCCACACTGTGCTCACTAAGACAAGCCCTAGTGTTATATCAGTCGGTAATATACTACCGAGATATAAATACTACCATAACAAGTTCCGAGAAATCCGCCGTACCAGGGGGTATTTATCGACGAACCCAGTGGCTTATGCCACCGAGTCAGTACGACCTCCGGCGACTCCAATTCGTATAAATATGAATAAGTGCATGTGGTGACCTGCGATCGTCAATGATAAAGTTGAAATAAAGTTGGATGCAAAGCTGGTTAAAATCGACGATCAATTCTGAATCGTAGCGATTTTGATCATTCTTACATCATAAAACTAAGAAATTAAAAAGTTCATTTTAAAAAAACATATAATTCATAGGATAACATTATCATATAAATATAAAATGACAATCAACAAAAACTCCTTCCGTTAATATCGGATACAATAACACTGGAAAAAGTTTTTGGCAAAAAAACTGATTAACTTGTGATCGAAATGTGACGGTATATATACCTAATTTTTGGTGTGCGAGTATGTGTGTGTGCATTGATGCAGAAAAACAAACTCGAATTCTTTTTAATTCTAGAATGTTCTATTTTTGATTTTTAACGATTTTAATGGCAATTTTTGTGTCATAATTTTTGTTTATATTTTTGAAATTTTATTTTTGAACTATATTTTGTTCAATTTTCCTCCATGATGGATTTGGGGATTTCCAGAACATTTCATATAAAATTAAAGTTAATTTTTATTTTTGAATGGATTATGGATTCTTTTCTAAGATTTTTATTTTTTAAACTAAATTATTCATTTTGTTAACTTTTATTGTATTGAATGGCGTCCATGATGGATTTCGCCATTTTTATGGATTGTTCTGGGTTTTTGTCTATAAATTTCTTTTATTTCAGATTTTCTACAGTTTACTGACTTCCTTCGAGTTTGTTTTTTTGTATTTTTGTCCTTTTCTGTCATATTTGAGTCAATTTTGTGTGATACTTCTTGCGTTTGTTCTGTTTTATTTCTTAATTTAAATGTTTCTATTTTCTTTTATTTTTAATCTTAATTATTATTGTTTATTTGATGTTGTATATTTTCTATTTAAATAAACTTAATGCTAGGTATGCAAGTTAAGGTACACGTTTCATTTATTTTTCAAGATTTGGGTCTAGAATTCAGTTCTAGCCCAACATTGTGTTGGGCTGAATCGGAAAAACATAATCGTCGAAAAATAAAATAAATAAGAGGCGAATAAAATAAAATAAGACCACCAATTTTAAGAATAAATAAATCAAGACATAAGATAAACCATAAATTAGGATTTAAAGATTAAAACAGAAAATAAAAAATAAAAAATTAAAAAAACGAAGTAATAAGATAAGGAATAGAATACGGAAAAACGCAATAAATGATAAGGAATTTAGGAAATATATAAAAAAGATATAATAAAATAGGAAAATAAGTAAAATATTCAAAGAAATAGAAAAAAACAAATTAATTTAATAAAATAAGCGGTACTCAATTTTGATTGGTCCGCGTAAATGAAAAATTAGTATATAAACCGACGCCAAAATCATAAAAATCAATGTTAATTTAAAAACTTTACAGGTAAAGAAATTTTAGCATAGAATCAAGGTTAATTTAAAAACTTTAGAGGACTGACTCTAGGACCAGAAAACCTTCAATAACTCAGAAAAAACCATTCGGAAATCTTATAAGCCTACAGTGACAGCGACGATTAGAACCAATCAAATCGACTATCATTAGAAATCGACTATCATATTCCAAACTATTTTACCACTTCTAGAAAGACGATCCTTATATTCCGATTCAGCCTAACCAGACAGTAAGGGATTGTTGTTTCATTTAATTTTTAAATTTAATAATAACTATGTATATTTATTTAATAATTAAAAATTTTAAAAGTTACATTTGATTTTCTTTTCACTTGATCCCGATTAATAAATTTGGTAAAGTAAATGATTTAAAGATTTAAAAGTATTAATTCGATATGATTGATTGAACTATTTTTATGATTATTTTTAAGAAGTATTTTTATGCTGTTTAAAGTAACGAGAAACGTGGAGTTGAACTACTCCAGGTCATGGTGTGAGGTGCCTTCGGGAGCTCAGCCGGTGGACCGGGAGTTTTTCAATCACGCAGCTAGATTGGGCCGAAATGTGAAGGCTTCTTCACGGGTCCAATTGCTGAAGGTGCGACTAAATTATCACACTGGGTATTGTTCAAGGAATAACAGTCAGACGATATTTTCACAGAGGTAGCCGTAAGAATGGAGGGAATTTCGAGAATTCGCACAGTGATTGAGGGCGTCGCATTATTCTTTCATCAAGCCGTTTTGTAAGTCTTGCACCTATCGGGAAATGAAATCACGACAATAATTTAGTAAATTTCGTCAAAGGTAACGTCGTCTCATAGTGTACTTCGTCTAGAAATAGAGTCTTATCAAATTGAATTTTCGGCGTCTATTTTCTGAACTCAGCCAAATTAATTTCGTACGAAATTCTGTCATCACACATCCAACGTCATTTAGTCCATCCAGATTTCCTGTCATGTTCCAAAGGTTTTTACCAATTTTGATTATCTCAAAACTATAAAAGGTAAAAGGTTGTAAAGATGCATCTAATATTATATTTCACAACTATTATTAAAACCAGAGTATTTATAAAAATGCAAAATACCCAGAAAATCCGTCTAATAAAATTCATTATCATAAATAAGAACTAGGTTTTCCCTTTATCTATCCGAATTATCGAACATCTAACACCAGGAGGAGAGTAGCGAATGGCCGAGAGTAGGTCCCGCCGACACGATATCTATTTTTTCGAAACCGATAATCCCGTCTGTTCAGCATATTGAATCCATCGAGATAGGGTCATAATTGCAAGCAGTATGGTAGCCTGCCAAACGAGGAAATTCCAATAGTATAATAATAGAGCCGAGCGGTGGAAAATCTTTTATCGTCGTCTTCCAT
The DNA here is from genome assembly GCA_959609185.1 of Schmidtea polychroa. NCBI lineage: Eukaryota > Metazoa > Platyhelminthes > Tricladida > Dugesiidae > Schmidtea > Schmidtea polychroa. The sequence continues at coordinate 40,252 of CAUHTR010002498.1, forward strand.
CGATCGGGTAGATAGTCAGTAAAACTCCAGTAGTGATTGACGAAAACAAAGAAAATCCACAACGAGAAATCACCCCAGCATAAATCAACGATTCTTCTGAGACTAGCCATGCGGTGAGAGTAGATTGAGTGAGTAACAGGTTAGCGATAAAAACATGTTGAATAAGATAACCTCACGGAATATGGAGTGAAATGATCAGCGGCGCAGAGTATGATACACGCGACAGACAGACATGCATGTCATGTAGCCAACATTGAGAATACACACATGAGACAGATAAGGGCCTTCAGCCAGAATACCGATTCTGCCATCTGATATAACGACATGAATTTTTCACAATGTCAATAACAGACAAATGGTAGGGAATAGGCAGTTGTCTCGAGAGAAATGAAACCCAGGTGTCAATTACGCGTAGGTCACTAGGATAGGAGTTGAGTAATATGGCAGCGCAAACTGATTAGATAATCCATAGTCGATATCTTAAGACATAGAAAATTCACCAAGCTCAAGTGCAGAATAATTCACTAATTAATCATCTCAAATGCTTAAAGTAATATAAGATTTGGGTGCAGGAATTCCCTATAAAAATAGTAGCCATCGAGCATAATGGATGATTTACCGCTTTTAAAACAAATTATGATAACGGGGAGGAATAACATTCCTATTCGAGATCGGCCTAATATTACAATTTCCTGATTATAAGGGGTAGTACACCGACCCACCAGTCAAATGGTTAGAATTGGTAAAGGTACCCATGAACCTGTATTAATCGAATTGCATCCGTCAAATCAATATGGTTCGGTTGAGTAGAAGTTTTATCCGTCAAACTAAATATTATCTAATTGAATCAAGTAATTTTGTAAATAATTCAAATCTACGTATGAGGAGGTTCATTTTTGTTTATCGGCCAAATGCCCACGAACAGTCAATTATCCGTATCCCACGTATTTCTCCAACCATACATTTATGACGTCTTAACCTTATTCTTTACAGCGAGCATGTTACCAACTACCAAACCTGCGTTACGCCCGTGCTTCTCTTGCGCGGATAAAAACGTCATTATCAAAGATTTGCAAACCCAGATTGGACGCTACAAAAGGAAGATAGACGAGCTGGAGGGGACATGGTTTAGTCCCGCTCGAATGAAAGAGACCCAGAAGAAGCTCCACCGGAGCGAGCATTGTCGAGATGCTTTGATCGCTGAAAGTCGCTCCCAGAGGAGCTTGATCAAGGAACAGTCCGAAGCCCTGCATAAAGTTTATCTGCAGGCAACTACCACTCGAAAGATCGTACAAATCCCGATCAAAGACGCCGATGAGCTCTTTCCGGCGCACCATGATATTTCGTGGAAATTGCCGTCTTCTGCCAAAAGGTCCTGCAAAGAATGCGTAGAGACCCAGCTCTCACCCAACCAACCGGATATCATTTTCACGGGTACAAGTCAGGTAGTCCCGGTGCCTGCCTCTACGTCTAAGGCGATTTCGATCAACCCAGCAACACCCAAACCGATACGTCGACAAATGTCTAGAGCTGAACGAAAGAGAAAACAACGAGAACGGAAGGTCGCCAAGTCCAATATACCCCCAACGAACCTCGTAGATGTAGCCAGCGTTCCTACGGTAACAGCAGCCCCCGCATCTGAAGTGACTGGGCGAATTATCTCTGCCGCCGGAGTCACTTGGGAAGAAAACGCTTCCGAGTTTTTCGATCTCGCAGAGCTGTTAGCCGCCACTGAGTGGAAAAATTGAGAAGACCTCATGGAATAATTCCGCCGATAGTGAAGTCAACGAACCAAACTCATGGTATTGTGTTTTTCTCATCTTGTCATTTTATACTGGATACACTCTACAGATATTGTATAGTTTTGATACTGCTATAAATAAATCTTTGTGTCTTGTTATCAGTTCGTTTTATAAACAGTAATGGTACAACAATAACCACGAGATGAGGAAGTCTTTGTTTTTGTTTTGTTTCTGTCCGAGATTTCAGTAAAATTAGCCAGTCGAATCCCAACCAAAGATAAATGGTGAATCTTTAACTTGAATGGACGTAAGACCTTCTAACGGCAGTCGAGGGTGGTAAGTCGAGGCCTCAGTAAGGAGTAGTCCTAAGGCAGGGGCTCACCTGCTTACTGGCGTCTCGCCGGCATGGTACAGCACCAACGTGAGATGTCTCACGGGTATCATGTTGGAGGGCAGGTTATGCGGGGTTCTGCTCAGGGTTGACATCGTGATGATCAAGATAATCGTACTGGACATTCATCTCCTAGACTAGAAATTAGAAGTGTGAGTGGTCAACCGGGTAGTGCCCCAGCAATTGTAAAGAAAATAATTGTGAAGAATAATCATTTGAGAAAATTTGAAGAAAAGAATCAGTTGACAAATTAATAGAAAAGAAGATACCTGAGTATTCGAATAAAGTTGTGAAGAAGGTCAAATAAAGAAACCAGCTCAAAGTCCCAGTTGATAAACTAATCAGTATGTGGTGAATTTATTAAGCAAATCTGGTTTCCTTGCTTTTATAGAATTAGATGCTGAAGTCATGAAGTCACAAATATTAATAGAACTACAAATTAAACGAGGAAACATTTTATTAATTTTAAATTACAAGCTTCTTAAAAAAAACGATTTCGAATTTTTCTAATTTACTTGAAAAAGTAAAACAAACAAGATTTGCTATGTCGAGAATATCTGTGGAAAATAACGATGATCAAGATGAGGAAAATTGCGAAAATACAATATTTATGGCAATTAAAACTGCAAATAATATAGAATAATTACAAGATGATCAAGAAAATGACGAGGAATTAAATCAGTTACGTCAACATGCTGTCACAATCAAAAAGTAGTGACTGAAAACATATTGCCGAGGAGAACCATAAATACATTATTCATGATGGTTTGTTAAAATGTGTACAAAACGAAAATTTGTAAATTAATGTTCCAAAAAAACATCGAAAAGCATTACTGTTGTTGAATCACGATGGAGCATTAGGAGGGCATCTATCAGAGCGAAAAACATTATCAAGATTGAAAAAGAAATATTATTGGAAAATGATGGAACAAGATGTCAGACAATGGTGTCATACGTGTGAGATATGCCTAACCAAACGAAATACGGGACGGAAAATAAATGTTCCGCTTAAGCCTATGCCAGTGCCAAAGGCGCCAATGGAAATGACAGCAATGGAAATCGTTGGTCCATTGCCGGAAACAACAAATGGCAACAAATACATTATTGTATTTTGCGATTATCTTTCAAAAAAATCCAGAAGCTTATGCAATGCCAAATCAGAAAGCAGAAACAGTTGCGAAAATATTTGTAGAGAATATTATTTTCCGATACGAGCACCAAAGAAATTACTTACAGACCAAGGAACACATTTTCAGAGTGAATTATTTAAAATTTAAATCAATTACAGATTTATTTGGTATATTGAAACTTAGTACCTCACCATATCATCCACAAACAGATGGTCTAGTGAAAAGANCATTAAAAAAAATGCTACATTCGCCACAAGCACATAGCCCACTCGCCACATGTGGCGAGTGGCGACTGTGTTGGACATCACTGCATTAAACCATGCTTATTTGCATACCGGAATGCAGTAAATGAAAGCACTGGAGAAACACCCGTTTATCTCATGTATCTACGACGAAACAATATGCCAGTCGATCTGGAATTTCAGTCACCTATTTCCCAATATATGGATATATCAGATTATAAAATAGCTATGCAAGAAAGACTACAGTCAGTATCGATCCAAGCTGGACTTAAAATAAGACATCATCAAGAAGCGTATAAAGAATGCTATGATAAACGCGCACGGGCGCATGACATTAAAATTGAAGATCTCGTATATATAAACAAACCAGAACCAACAAAGGGCTTGTCAACAAAATTGCAACGACCGTTTAAAGGACCATATCTAGTATCCGAATCGACAGAGACTAATTTAAAATTGCGTCCACAAAACAATAAAAAGGCTGGGACAATCATCGTTCATGTAAATAGATGCAAAAAGATAATAGCAGAAGATGAATCACGTTATCCATTGGGATCAAAACCAAATAAAGATGCAGGAAACCCAGTAATTAAACAAATGTTTACAAAAACCTTGCTCCATTAAGTTACATCAATAAAGTTTTATTAATTACAACAGTAATGATTATCAATATAATATCAGTGAACGCTGGGAGAGTATTCCCATTGTATGCAATTAACACAGTTACCCTATTAGATAAAATTCATATATACTCAACATGTACTCAAATAGTATGGGTCTATTATGTTGAGAGATCAGAAGAAATTGAGATAAGTAATCTAATAAACTACTTTGAACCCCCAATAAAGTTAAATAGCAACAAAAATATTTATGTGGCTAGACAATTAACAATGAATTATGAATACCCATGGTTAATTACGCAACTAGATTCAAAAGATAATAATACAAAAAATACAAAATCTTATACGCATTAATATTTGGACAAAGAGATTACATAATCAGGTATCAATTGAACCACTGGTAAATGGTATTGACGTATATTGAGCACCCCAAGAATCCCAACAAGTAAAAACAGTTTTTCAAAATTATACAATAGATACATTGAATAGCATAAAACCCTTTATAAAGTATGTCAATCTAAAATTGCATCATAACTATAATATTCTGATTCATTATTATGAAAAATCTTTATATGAAAATGGATCCACTCTAGTCAACATATGATACAACTAGTTAATGAAACAAACCGAGTTACCTTTCATATCTTCAATCAAACAGTGGATGTTAGCCCGACAAGCGGAGCCCAATTAACAAGCTATTTTATATTATTATGGAAAAATTCAATCGATATTAAATGAAAAAAATAAATTTCAAATATTAACTTTTCGTCAACTTTCACCAATATCGACATCAAAATTAGTATTCATGAAAATAAAATATTATAGACGTTCTCTATTTTCAAATTTATGGCAATTAACTTTAGTGGAAAATAAAATTGTACAAGTTCCATCTATCAACATGCAGTATGGAAATCGAAATAAATCAAATCAGTCAAATCGAACCCCAAGCTCTGCTAACGGAATCATCTTTTCTAGCATCAACGAGTCAATGACTAATAATGAAACCATATCGTCATAAAAAACTGACAGTGAAATTGTGTGTGTAATATTATTAATAACTACTCTCATTATAACAATCTCTCTCATTATTCTCATCATCATTGTGTTAATTGAATTTTGATCAATACCCAAATCTTCTACGAATCGATCCGAGATTGCGAGACCTTGGATTGTCTATGAAAAAACATTTGTGTAATAAGACATAAAACACTTTGCATGCAAAATTGATAAAGTAGTAGTAGTAATATAGTACAAATATTTTATGGATATTATTAATATTTTATTTCATCATGGATATAATCAACATTTTATTTTATTTTATTTGTGAATCTGCACTTTTCAATGTCAACGGAAAGAATCAATTTGATTGGTTAGTGCTGTATTGAGGAGGACAGAAAAGGGTTATGGAAATTTTCATAAGGGTATTAAAGGCGGGTTAAATCCATTAAACTCCATTAATTTTGAAAAAACAAAATCAACAATTAATTAAACGGTAATTATTATTATTTATTTATATCGCTAGTGGGTGGGGCGGTATCTTTTGGGTACCCCATCTCAACCCTAGTTTTAAAAGTACATTAATTTCAAATTTTAATTATATAACTATTTTAGCAAAAAAAAATGGAACAAATACAATGGGCAAGGTCGACCTACGACATTTATATCAAAATGAAAAACAATCTTGCTGAACAACAAATATACCGGATCAATGACAATCTCCTAATCTCAAATTATTTAAGAATTGATAACCGAAAAATGAAGATTCAAATGTTTACGATAGTGAGGAAGTCGAAATTGCGATTGGCAGGCGGAGTTGAAATGTCAAGGAAAGAAGAATATCATCTGCATCTGATTAAGGGTACAGTTGAGGTACTGACAAATGAAAATAAAGTATGGTGGGAATTGAGAAAATTCACGTCGTGGAAGTTGCAGTGAGACTTCATGTGGAGAATGTTACGAGCGGCGAATGAAGAAACAACCATGATAGTGGAAATCAGAACCGAAAATGAAGCGAACGAAGCTCCACAGATGCAGCCAAATGCAAGAGAAGACCCAATATTAATAAAATTTCAAAAGAGATGCTGAAAAAGAAAATGTCGTTTCTCAGAAAGGAAATGGATTTAGAAGAAATTCGCAATAAAATATTATTTATAGATGCAGAATATGGTACGTCAGAACAAGGAAAAATGGTCCCTTTGGCAATATCAATAATGAATTATTATGGAAAAATAATAAAGAATATATACCTGACTCCAAGGGGAAAAATTCGGCATTTTAATTCAAGGATCCACAGAATCACAGAAGTAACTAGCAGGAGTCAATGCGATCAATATGTGGCAACAAAGGACATCCAACAGCTGACAGTTTGCAAGATACTAGTGGGCCATGATTTACATGCAGAATTACAATATTTGGGAATATGGATTGAACAATTATATGGCATTCGTGATTTGGCAGTAGCACCAGTGCTCCAGAACATGGGAGTAACCAGAAGAGGGGAATGGTTTAAATTACAAACAGTAGTAAAAGAATTATGTGAAAAAGAGACCCAAATTGGTGTGCATTCGGCTCTCGAGGACGTAAAAAGTATTCGCAAGGTATATCAGATAGTGGAAAATCAATGGATTGATGATATACGAATGCCCAAAAACCAACCATCAAAGAGATACTCGTTGGATGAATATAAGAAACTTCGAGAAATTCCATCAACATCAACTACAATAACGAAGAAAGTGGCACAAATTCCGGTTGACGATGTAATGGAATCAGAAGAAATTGATCTGACAATCGACGAGAATGTGACGATGGAGATTGAAAATTCATTAATTCCATTGAAGTGGACCACCGAATCATTTTTGGAAATTTCACAAGAATGTGTTGCATTAATGAAAAGTGTCACGATGGTAAGAATACAGTCAACACTTGAGTATGGTTCAATGCCCGAATGTTGACAAGCGAGATAAAGGAAAAACACTTCAAATATTGATGTTGGAGAGACTGTAACCATCGATGGGGTAATCTATGAACGGGAAGAAACAATAATACGGTGTCGACATGGAACCAAACAATTGGAAATAAAAATGAATTAAATTATATATATATATATATATATATATATATATATATATATATATATATATATATATATATTATATTTATAAAAATAAATAATGTTGAACTCGCGTTGTCTCATTTATTAATTGGTAGCTCATCAGTTAAACCCCAAATAATTAAAGGGAAAAATGTATAAATAATAAATAAAACTTCTAATTTATAAATAACAACATACACATTCCCAATTGTCGAGGTTTGGCTACCCTGGACAACAATTGGAAAGGTGTGGTTGTCAATAGCCATAATGGGTTGCGACAATTTATTATTAATAATTACAACAGGTAAAAGCTGTATAAAATAACTGTATAAAATAGATAAAATGGTATCAGTCTAATAATTAGTCATGTAGGGGTATCATCATTGTTGTCATTCTCCCTCCCTGGGACATATGAACAAGCATAAAATGTCATAACAATTTCAATAGTTAGGACTGTTAGAACAGAATCTTACTTGACAGAATGAGTTTGGATATTTAAAATCAAAAATAGGAAAAGGTAATGCATTAAATGTCAATGGGAAAAACTTTGTAACAGCTGTAAATAATAAATAAGTATTTTAGAAGTAGTAAAACCAGTGGAGAAAAATTCAATCTCCTTATTATCATTTCTAATAAACGCGAATCCACAACACAATAGATAAAAGGTTTTGGCTGATAGAATACAAACTGGTATTGCTGATCATTAAAATATTAACATTTAAGGTAACAAACAAATCTTAGAGATCATTGTTAAATATAATTCAAGAAAATAGAGAATATATAAACACAGGAATAAATGATAAAATCTTAAATTGGTTAATTGGGCTCTTAAACTCAAAAAGCCCATTGTCAATGATATTACTAAACAAGTAGAATAATTTCAATTATTAAAATATTTAAATATCATTGTTCTTTAATTAACTGTTTTAAATTAAATTGTTAAAAATAAAGAATATATAAATAAATAATAAAATCTTAATTTGGTTAATTTCATAAATAAAATGTATTCATAAGCTGCCACACTGGATAGGGCTCGAATTAAACTGGCAGTTGGAGCTGATTGTGGCCACCGTGTGCACGGTGACCACCACTTACTCAGACACGGTCCGTGTCTGAGTAAGTGGTCCTTGGGCTGCTTTCGTCGTTGCTGACTAAGCTGAAAGTGACGCGAATAATTTAAATGACAAAAGAAATAGAATGAAATAAATAATAAATTACCTTAGGTTGTTTTCCCAATTTTCTTTTTAAAAAATGGGTGTAATGATTTTTGATTGTACTTGAATGGGTGAAAACTGGCCAATCTCTGTGGACTCATATTTTCATCCCTATCCTTCGTCTTGCTGGTCCACACACAACAAAATAAACAAATTAGACATTCTCTGAAAATTGAAGCTGTTCAGAATTGGGAATCTGAAAATTGAAAGTAAATTAAATTATAATTAATAAATTGAATTACTTCGGCGAATGTCGAAGTCAATTACTTCAAAAACTTCGTACAAATATATATTTCATTAGTAAATGAAATTAATATATATCATTTGATTGAAAACTATCTTCGTCAAATTGGTTATAAAGAAAATAAAGTGAATTTAAGTTCGAGTCTCTCAGAGACATCGTCAATATCCACAGCCATCATTCAATTATTATTATAGAAATGGGAAAAGAAAATTCTCATTATTCAATTATTATTATTATTAATATTATTATTAATATTATTATTATTATTATTATTATTATTATTATTATTATTATTATTATTATTATTATTATTATTATTATTATTATTATTATTATTATTATTATTATTATTATTATTATTATTATTATTATTATTACTGTATGATAAATTGGACTTATTATATACATGCAGATTCGAGGTCGAATCTAAATTAAAGAGGGGAGATATGTTGGGGTTAAACAGGAAAGGCACAAAAATGAGGTGAAAACCCAATAAAAACACCAAATTCACAATAAAAATTTAAAGTACAAAATATTAATTAAAAATGAAAAATAAATTGGAGCGAGCCGTCAAAGGGAAAGGGCAATTTCCTTAAAGCGAATTAGAGCTACAAGAGGAAGCCCGGGGGAAAGTTAGATCAAGACTAATTTGTCAAAATAAAATCAATTACCAAATGGGTATAAAAGCAACTGGCAAGAAAACAAAAATTGCCAGTTGGTCGAAGAAAAGGAAAAAGGAAGTTTAGCGAGAGCGATCAGAAAACGTTGAAGTTAGTAACAAATAAATAATTTAAATTGAACGTACCAGAAAGGGACATCTCCCGTTGGAAGATTTATCCCTGTGTGAGATTGATAGTCTATTGAAAAGTGCAGAACAAAAGGGTTATATCAAGTGTGAGTGAACTAATAAAAAGTGTAAAAAGTGTAACTGCATCAGTGTTAAATAAAGACTTTGTGTTGGGTCGTTTATTTATTTTGAAAAGAACACAAAGGAGTCAGATAGTAGTACCGACTTGCTAAAAATACCAAACAAATTTACATTCTACTTAAAAATAAAAACTTGAAATTCGAAAATTATGCCAATTTCGAATTGGTTTTACCTAAAGATATAATGTATCATCAAATACATATTCCAATCTCAGCATACCTTTTACTCACCATGACATTACAGGAGCCTACAGAACTTTAGCACGACATGGAAATGTTCAATTTCTATGAGTGAGGAATACGAGGTGGGTTAACAGTTGTTAACAAACATTACGTATCTCCTTCAGATTATGACGAGTTATTGTAAATAGATACTAATAATCTGTATGGTTGGGCTCTTAGCCAAAAACGTCTGAATGCTGATTTTACTTGGGTGTATGATAATTTGGATGATGCATTACATGAATGTATAAATTCTGATATTGAAAAACTTCCATATGGTTACACTGTGGAAGTTGATATCGATATCCCTGATCATTTGCAAGATTATTTGAATTATTTCCCTATTGCTCCGGAAAAGATCTGTCAATCCGGTTTGAAAGTTGAAAAGATGATGATCACGTATTGGCCTAAAAGAACCATTTTCTTTATTGGAGACTTCTCAAGTTTTATATTGGATTGGGTGAGGTTGTTGTAAATGTGCATAATGTCATTTAATTTAAACAAGCACAAAATTTATTAAAGCTTTATAGCAATATTAAAAGAACTCTTTTTTTCAAATTTCACCACTTTCTTTTCCATTGTATTTATTTAATAAGCTTGACTATTAATCAGTAAATATATCGATGCTTTTGATATTCACGAATTTTCGGCACTGCTTTTTTCAAGTGAATTTGATGAAATTCAATACATTGAATTGGAGAAGTATTGGCGAGAATTTAATTGTAAAATTAATATCTTTGCGGGAGAAACCGACATTTGCTTTTTAGAAATTAAGAACTATAAGCATCGACATTCTTTTAACTGATCATAATTAGAGATTATCTTCTTGACACTTCTAATTAGGACCTTCAACGTCCTTTATACTCTAGAAGAATTGACAATTATTTTTTTTATGCACAAATTATGTAATTTAATCTTGTAGGTCCAAAGATGTCAGTTTTAAAAAAAAAGTTTAGAAATTGCAGTTGGTAAATATATTTCACTGATTTTTGAAGTCCTAAGATATACCTTCTAGTGAAATACGATTAAATTAAGGTGACCAGACGTCCCGCTTTTTTGCAAATATTTTAAGTTAATCAAACTAATAATATGGTCAAGGAATAAAATATTATACAATTTTTTATATTTATAAAATGTACTCATGTTAAAAATCAAAAAATATTACCATATTATTTTTATTCTATATGAAAATTTTTGTTGATAGCCCCTCTTTCAAAGTTGTCCCACTTTGCCCATCTAAAATCTGGTCACCTTAGACTAAATGGCCTCAGTTCTCTTCAGTGATAGATGTAAATTCTATGTCAAATTTCATTTTCATATTTTTAATTGATTTCATTTGAATTTATCGGAATTAACAAATAAACAAAATTTCTTTATTAATCAAAGAAAAGGAATAAAATTTAAATTTAATTTGCAAGAAAAAATTAGTTTTTATCAGAAAGAAAGTTGCCCATAGCAATAATACCATATTATATTGCTTTGTATATAGCAATATTGGACAGCAATGGCGAAATGACATGTTATAAATCTGTGATGCAGATAGTGCCAAAAGCATGTAAACCAGCACATAAACCTAGAACCTATTTGGCTACAATAACAATTAGCCTGGCATATTTTTTTGCAGTAAAAAGAGCGACACACATATTCAATTCTCATGCAAAACATTTTGCATATTTGACCATCCGGTTTACAATACTGTTTATAGCAATTCGTATAACGTTCCTGGCATTTATTTTGGCATCCAGGTAGAAAATGACTTTCAGTACACGCACAATCAGCATTGCACATTTTCATGCATCTCTCAGCGCAATCCGTTATCGTGAAGCAGCCCAAAAAGAGGATCAGGAAAATAAACTAGAAATTACATTAAAATTGCAAATAAATAAATAAATGCCAAAAGAAACTCACTATCAACATGATTGAATGAAATGTTTTCCCAATTATTTTTATATATTGCATTTACACGCGATTCAATTCGGATTAATAACGTAAAGGTTTTGATCTTATCCTAGATTTTCTCTTTTGATTTCGCTTTACTCTACTTACCAAACGCATTTCATACAATTTCAGAAACAATCTCAACCAGCCGAATACATGTCCCCCTAGCAAGAGCGTCATAATTTATACACCGTCAGTTCATATATTTGCATTGAAATGGATTTTTGCGAGAAAATTGAATCGAATAATATTAAAGTAAAATAAAAGAATTCTTAAAAATTATTCAAATTTCTAATAAAGTTTCCCACTAAAATATGCTTTATCAAGGGTTAATCTTCATGAGAAATGAATTTTATTATTGCTGTTGAAGATTTTATGTTGCATATGAAAGAAGTCCGTGCTATTTGAGTGAAGGAGAAATTTGTTGAGCTCATCCACATCTTCTGTAAATGATATTTCGGGGCAGCAGAGTTGCGTATATGTTGGTTGTTTAAATTGTGTAAGTGCGTATATTTAAGATATAATACAACGAAAATAATTGCTTAAAATTTCAGAAAGAAAAATTTACAATTCTTTAAAATTTTAGCACAACACAAAAATAATTACTTTTAATTTTATAACAATAATCTATGTCAGAGAAATTTCCAAATCTTTAGCAACATTGGACTAGAAATTAAATCTTGGCTTGCCTTCTCTTTAATCATTTTTTGTTTTAATCTGGCCGATAATGGGATGACTGAGATGACTCACATAGCAATCATAAAGCACCTAGAATACTCCAACTAATTCGAAAAACACCAAATAAACAAAAATAACAAACTGATGAAACGCAAGCAGTTAAACTCGTATGTTTTCCGCACATAATATTATGAAATTTGCTAAGGCTAACACTTGGCTACGCTGGTGTTTTGCTCCGGATGCTAAGATATCACTAAGTTGTTTACATTTCTCCTTTTCCGCTTTATTTCGTAATTTAATCGCTTCTTCACTATCCATATCGGCACATTCCCATTCGTGTTTCCTCATAACATGTATGTGTCTAAGTTCCACTTCGTCTTCTGATGTATCTTCTTTTCCCTCTTCATCTTCGAATTCCTGTTCCGCTTCTTCCTCTCTATACGATGGTGGTTCATCCTTCTTTTCCTGTTGACCATCTTCGGTTTCTTCGATTCCGGTCTTTTCTATTATCCTTTTCTTCTATTATCCTTATACATTGTCTGGAATCTAACTTTCTCATCCTTCCTTGTGGTGGGTTACAGGTAAGCATACATTTTACCTATTCGTGCTATTACCAGCGAAACCCAGAATACAAATAACATTTTCTCCGCTTGATACTCGATGAGTGATCATCGTTGGTACTGTACATCGGTAATTCATTTAGGTACATCATAATATCGATTTTAGGATTTCCCCCAATAATTTTTGAGTAAACATCCTTATGCTGAAGGTACTATAAATATTAGACATTTAATGATTTTTTGAAAATATTCAAGATCTCTCCATCGAAACTCAATGAACTAAAATGTCACATGGACGGAAAGGACCACAATAGTTTCTGGCAGAAGGTCAATAACCAACCAGAATTTGTTTTATAAAATATAAATGTTGTTATTAATACCTTTTATTAGTCTATATACTAAACATAATAAATACTTATTAAAATATTCTGTAACATGTTTTGTAAAAATTATTCATATCAGAAATTAATTATTGATTCTTATTAATATTACCATAATCTAAGCTATTCAAATTCCCGATTTATAATTGTAGAATTTTACACATTGTTTTGATTTAGATTGATTGTAGATAGCATTCATCTATGTGAAATGATGAAATTTACTCAAAAAGTCACTTACGAATATTAATATTGTCTTCGACCATTATACAGCTGGAGGGGGGGGGGGTATTACTAAAAATAGATTTTAGTGGTTTACTCAAAAATTATTGGGGGAAATCCTAAAATCGATATTATGATGTACCTAAATGAATTACCGAATTAACAAAAGAATAAATGATATTACTAGCATATATAAGTCAACTAGTAGTACATATGTATACGGTATATTAGTGTTATTAACATTGCTGTCGACCGTCCTACCGATTGAGGGGCGGGGGTCTTTATAAAAATTATAACTTTTAATTGTCAAGTTTAATATATATATATATATATATATATATATATATAGTCTAATTAACATTACTGTTATTAGTTTAGCTAGTTTACAACTTGAGGCGGGGTAGTAGATAGATAAGGGTCCTCTAGATCAGGGGTCGGAGGGATCACATTACCCCCCCCCCCCTTCACCCTCCCCACAGGGGAAAATTTTTAATATTCTTTTCAGAGTCAAATATGAAGGTCAAGGTCATTTTTTTTAATTTAAAAGTCGAGAGTTCCCGCCAAGAGATATTATTATTTGAAAACTCGTTTTAAAGGTTTTTGAAAGGGTTATAACGCACAGGGAATATAATAATAATAATATTAATAATAATAAAAATAATAATAATAATAATAATAAAAATAAAAATAAAAATAATAATAATAATAATATAATAATAATAATAATAATAATAATAATAATAATAATAATAATAATAATAATAATAATAATTATTATTATTATTATTATTATTATTATTATTATTATTATTATTATTTTTGTTTTAATAACTTATTATTTTTTTTTTTTTTTATTTATTATTTTTGTTTTTTAACTCTTCACTACCCGAGTCATGACCTCCCATTCACCCTCACAACAGATGCATCAAATATCGTCGCCGGCGCAGTCCTTCATCAAATTAAAGACAATGTTTCACCCCCAATAGAATTTTTTCTCTAGAAAATTTTCATTGGCAGAATCCAAGTACAGTGTATTCGACAGAGAATTATTGCTATTTTTCTAGCTGTTAAGTATTTTGGTCACATTTTAGAAAGTAGACAATTCACAGTCTTCACTGATCACAAACCTCTTATCCACTGCCTCATCATGAAAGACCCATTAAACAGGGTACATTGTCAGACAACATACCTATCGTCTTTCGACATTAAGTTCGCCCATGTCTCCGGTAAAGATAATGTAATCGCTGACTATCTTTCCAGAAACATTTCAGCATCTATCTCATTAACCCCAGTAATTACTCAAGATGTTCTCCGTTCAACCCCACCGACATCAGAAGATCTCGTCTATTTTAAAGACTCGCTACAGACAATAGACGGTATACATTATGATACAATGTATAAAAACACTCTCAGACCAATCCTACACTCTTCGCTTCGGAAAGAAGTATTTCTCGCAATTCACAACTTGCACCTAAGTCCACATACCATCTCCTATGCCAAAATGTCACACGGTTCTCATTATTCAAAGATGTAAATATGTGGGTGTCTGAATGTGGTTTTCACGTTATGGAATTCCAACCTCTATCATCACTGACCAAGGGGCACAATTCGAATCGGATTTTTTGAACATCTTACATCCAGCCTCGGCATAAAACACTTAAGAACCAGCTCTTACTATCCACAAACAAACGGTCTCGTTGAACGCGCTCATCGGACTTTGACAGCATCTTCTCAGAATACTCTCAACTTCAACCTCATGGGTCAAAGCGTTACCATTTGTTTTACTAAGATGTCACAACACACCCTATCGTTCAACCTTTGTTTGGATCCAACACTTTCATGTCCAATGAACTTATCGATCATTACAATGACTCACCATTAGACGAGATCAATCTAACATGACAGCATTTTTGACCTTAGATACTAATCCGTCGTTCACATATTCCACGTCGTACAAACCATCGTACAACCACGTCATGATCAACCTTTCCAGATTAAAACCAGCCTTTGCACCCTTGAATACGACGAAATCCCAAACAACCATAGTCACAAAAAGTTTAACATAAACGAAAACATATTAGATGACATGGAACAACCGACAACACCACCAGACACACCAAATGTTCAAATTCTTCAAAATAATCTGCCATTCCCCTCCAGGTGAACACATAAATTCGCTCAATACCTCTCAGATTATGATCTTCAGTGACTGCTTCCACCATTATCGCAGTCTTTATCTTTTGATACGCTCCGCGTACTTCGGCGAGGGCTATTCTAGTGCTTCTGACTAACACTTTTATCAATTTAATAATTGAACTAAAAATATATTATTAAATTAATTAAATTAAAATAAAAAATTTAAAACGATTGTTTAAATAATCCTTTACTTTTGACTTTTTTCGAAAATCATCATCAAATTCAATTTAAAAAATCATCAAATTCAAACATGTCTAACGAAGTCACTGAAGTTGTCACTGAAGTCGAACAAGTTGAAGAAGTTGAGGAATCATCAAATCGAGTCAAAATCAATGGATCAAATATGTCAGAAATACAGGAAACAGAAACCTTCGTCTTATTCACAATGATATCTCTGATGATGATCAAGATCTTCAACAATGTTAATTACAATAAATTCTTTGTTTAAATTAATTTTATGTCTTTGCATACTTTTCAGTAAGATAAATGAAAGTTTTTTAATTATAGCTATTTTCGATGTTAAATTTTCTTATCATAATAATATCTTTTCATGTTAGTATACTTTCCAGTAAAATATTTAAAGGGGGAATTTTTATGCCTATGACTATAGATCTAGAAATCCAGACGAACGCGGAACGAAACATCACCAGCAGCCGGCACGATGTGTGGCTCGCTTTTGGGTTCCCAAAATTCGGAAACATCACCCACAACTGTATGGGAACCATAAAGATTAATCACTGTTTTATGAAATAGTTATTTTTATAATTTATGCTCTAGATTCCTCACAAAGACCCACAAGCCTACAGAGTGGCAACCATCCCTGCACGAGAGACACCGGCATCGCAGAGGAGATACAAATCTTCCGTTTATTCAAACTTATTAGAAACACTGAACAATTGATTCAGTCGGATAAACTCAGACTATATATGATAATATTCCCCGCGCGCGTAATAATAATAATAATAATAATAATAATAATAATAATAATAATAATAATAATAATAATAATAATAATACTTTCAACTTGTATTTGAAAATAATAATAATTTACGACATATTGAGTGTGAGTATTACCCTTGTGACCATTACCCATGTGAACAGTACCTTTAAAGGGGCAGAATATCTTGTCGGATAAACTCTGACTATATATGATAATAATAATAATAATATTCCCTGCGAGCGTAATAATAATAATAATTGGTAGAAGATGGAACCTGTATCATTAGCTGCGGTGATTTTCTTGACTTGAAATTTCTCAATATCTGCCTCATTTGCTGGTGGAGGACCACTCTGTTCAAATTGATGCATAATACTCGTTACAAAATTGTCGAAACTTTGATCTGAAAATATGTAATCTGACGAATCGGATCTAAAATCCAGCGGCAGCAATCCACCAAATAAATTTGATATTAGTTGGCCAAAAACACTATTTCTGTTATCAGGATCT
>CAUHTR010002499.1:0-14596 GCA_959609185.1 Schmidtea polychroa
AATTTTTTTTTTTTTTTTTTTTAAATTTAAATTTTTGTTTTAATTATTGATTACGTAATAATTTTATTTTTTTTGTTTTAATCATCAATTACGTAATAATTTTATTTTTTGTTTTAACCATTGATTACATAATAATTTAAATTTTGTTTTAATCGTCGATTACGTAATAATTTTATTTTTTTGTTTTAATTATCGATTACGTAATAATCTAAATTTTTTTTTTAAAATGTGGATTACGTCATTGATTTTAATTTTTTTATAAGAATTTTTTATGTTATTATACCTAAAATTTAAATCTCTGTTAAATGAGACTATGATGTAATCAAAATTCTGAAATTTCATTTTTAGTACACGATTTTTAATTTACACATCTTTTTAAACAAATTGAGATATTTTCACTCAAACAATATATAGATAGAATTTTAATCTCTATAAAATGACATCAATATTTACTTCAAATTCATAATCATAACACTTTAAACAATGTATTTTTCAGCCAACTTTTACATACACACATATTTTCAACTTTTAAAAAATAAAAATTATTCATCTATACTTAACTCATAGTAAATAATTATATTAAAAGACATATTAAAAGATGTATTAAAAACTAAACATTTATTAAAATCCCAGAGAAATTCGAGCACTATCTAATTTCCAAATCGGTGATATGACATCTTTCTCATCCATTTTATATCCCTGTATTGAAATATTTACAAACCAGCTTTCCCCATCTTTATATTCAATTTCTTCAAAGGCATCATGAAAACGAGAATTTCGATTGTTGATGATTATATTTCCATTGCAACTTAGATTCTTATTGATTTTCCCCAACACTTTATTTACTGCAACAACATCTTCTTTGTTATATGAGCAATGAAACTTGAATATTGCGACTTGATCAATTTGACTGCATTTGAGAATTTATATGGAATTTCGTCTACCAAGAAATATATCTTATGGTTATGATACATTTGTACTGGTTTCACATCATTCTTGGCATGCTTCGTCTCAGTTATTTTCTTAATTGGGCTTGTTTCTTTCAATAAATTAGAAAATGTTTCTCACCAAAAACGTTCTTCTTGGATTGCATTTTTTAAAAATAATGACTATGATGTCATTTTTTCTCTCTTTTATACTTGTGTATAACCAATCAAATTAATGCATTTGTATTGCAAACAACATGCATGTGTCATTCGTGTGTGACCTTTGTATGTGACCTTTACATTTGTGACCTTTGTATGTGAGTCATACATGGTTTGCATATGTATTGCAGATGTATTGCAGATGTATTGCAAATTAGTTAATTAAAACGTGTACTAATTAGTGTGATATTAAAAATATTATACTAATACATGTAACATAAAAATACTATAACAACATAAAAATAGTGTACTATCACAAGTAACAATATAAAATTAGAAAACAATGTATTATAATAACTAAACATTTATTAGTGATCTACAATTAATGAAAAGTGAGCTTTTCTCAACTCTTTTCTTAATATCCATATATTATACTTCTTCTCTCTATCAATACATCCTTCGCATTTGTATGGGCATACTGATGGTTTGATGCTGTCAACAGGGTCAAGATCGTCTTCTAACGTCCTCAAGTGATCAAACAAGACCACATTCAAATCTATTCCGGTAGACATCCATATTCTGAATGGAATAATCTCTGGTGCCCAATAGATTAGATCCTTTAAAATATTCGGATATAATTCCCCCATTTTCCCAATCAGAATCTGTATCATTTTTTCTAAAACATTTAAAATTATAAATATAAAAAGCAATAATCAAAATATACCATTTACAGTTAAATTTGACATTCTCAACTAGTACTAAATAAATGATTAAAGTGTTATTGTATATATACTTATTTCGATACACACCATCAACCAATTGGATTCATGCATAGACGATTGTAACTTTAGTTTAGGAAAAATTTTAAAAATTCCATGTCATCAATTACTGATTTAATATCTTTAATAATTTTATAAACAAGTAAATGGTAATCCAATGTCTTTATACCGAGTATAACTACTTTACCACTATTGAATATGTTAACACACATTGGATTATATTTTATATATCTTAATGCCGGAAATATTTCTGGTTCATAAATACATTTCATATACTTTGATAAATCATTTAAAATAACATTTGATTCAATATCAGCAGTAACTGTAATCGATTGAATTTGTAAATCCTTGATTTCATATTTTAAATCTTCAACTTTGATCGATTTTTTACATCCCATTATTCGACATTTACCTGACTTGAAAAATATTATTGAATGTTTACCGCTTCTGTCAACAATTTGTTGCGGTTTACCTTTTGGAAATTCCATATGAGATACATCAAATCTACCTTTATAATTTATATTACTAATCATATTTTTTCAAATAATTTTTCATCAAGTAAACTGATGAATTAAAACAAATATAAACAATATTAATTTATATATAACTAATTTTTTAAAATGGAATTAAGAAATGATGCTGTTTATCAAATTGTAGGTCCAAGCGGTAGCGGTAAAACTTTATTTGTTTGTAAATTATTACAATCAAAAATGTTCAAGTCAAAATTCAATAAAATATATTGGCATAGGGGTGCTGATGACGAACATGGTTTGACGCAAGAACAATTCTGTAAATTAAAAATGACAATAATAAAAGGATTTGATAAAAACTGGTCATCTAGATTACACAAGGTGATGTAATTATTATTGACGATCTGTATCAAGAGGTTAACAAAGAAAAAGATTTTAATTTATTTACAAAAATATCTAGACATCAAAGTGTAACAGTTATTTTTATAACACAAAATATTTTTAATCAGGGTAGAAGTCATGTAACTTGGAACTTGAATGTTGAATATCTCGTTATTTTCAAAAATCCGAGGGATGCAACTGTTATTGATTTCATTGCAAGACAAGCATATCCAAACAATCGTAACTTTCTAATTGAATCATTTCAAGATGCAACCAAAATACCCCATGGATATTTATTCTTTGATTTACTCAGCAATGCATGGATGATGTACGTATTAGGACAGATATTTTTAATAAAGATGGTGTAACAGTTTATAAACAAAATTAAATTATGAATCTATTATAATAAAAAATGGGGTTCAAGAAAGTTTTAATTAAACATGATAATCAATTAGTCAAAGTGAATAATATCAAGAACGTGTAAAGAAACATGTAAAGAAATCTATAAAAAAGATAGTAAAGAAATCTGTAAAGAAAACGTTGAAGAAAAGATCAATCAAAACACCTAAAAAATGGATTAAATTATAAACAAAGTTAAACGATAAAAATAAATTTCAATAATGAAATTACAACGTAGTATACCATATTTTAATGCATTGATAAAAGCACCACTCATGAAAAGAACAAGTATTTTACAGTCATTCCCACAATTTGTGGTGGATGATTGCTTGAAATTATTGTAATGTTGTGCGTGGCAATGTTGACATTAGTAAAGCGAAAAAACTTGTATTGCAAAACCATAAAAAATCACTTTTATCGTTAGTAAATACAAAAAATAAACGTATAATGCGAAAAATTATATACAGACAGAAAGGGGGGTTTATATCAGCTTTGATACCAATCGCATTATCTTTATTAGGTGGATCTGGTTTATTAGGTGAGCCTTCATAAACGTTGAATTATTTTAATATCATCATCATAAACAATGGGTCAATTACCTATGGGACATTTACCAAACCTTATTCTAAATTTTAAATCATCGTGTTGTAATGGAGAAGATATGGACAAACCCAAAAGATCCAGCCGGTTTCGGTGGAGTCGAAAAGTTAAAGAAAAGAGTACCAAAATCTAAAAAGGAGACTCAAAATGGTTGTCGAGTCAACTGGCATACAATTTAAACAAGCCAATGTTGAAACGGTTTCCCACAAGAGCATATAAAACATATAGTATTAATGATTTATGGCAAATGGACTTAATGGAAATGATTCCATTTTCTAAAATTAATAAGGGTTACAAATATATTTTGACATGTATTGATGTCTTTAGTAGATTTGCTCGAGCTATACCATTGAAAACCAAATCTGCTAGTGAAATGGCTGTTGCAATAAAAACAATGTTTAAAAATGGTAAACCAGATAATTTACAAACTGATTTGGGTAAAGAATTTTATAATAGCAAAGTTAAAGAAAATCTAAAGGGTATAAATCATTACTCTGTTTTTTCACAATTCAAAGCTGCTCATGTGGAAAGGTTTAATAGAACATTAAGAGATCGATTGAAAAAATATTTTGTACATCAAGGTAACAAAACTTGGATAAATGTTTTACCGAAAATAATTCATAGTTACAATCATTCCGAACATGGAGGTCTAAAGGGTATGAGACCGATTGATGTAACATCTAAAAATAGTATGAAAATATTATTATCACAACAAGATGTAACAAAAATTAAGAAACCTAAATATAAAGTTGGTGATCATGTTAGAATAAGTAAAATATCGGCTTCACCATTCATTAAAAATTTTGACAACAACTGGAGTGACGAAGTCTTTCAAATATCGAAGATTAATACAAAACAGAGTCCCGTTATGTATGTTATTAAAGATATTGATAATAATGAAATCCAGGGTAAATTTTACGAACAGGAACTGCAAGTTATTCCGACACCATCTGTCTTTAGAATTGAAAAAATTCTTAAATCAAAATATAAAGGTAAGGATAAACAATATTACGTCAAATGGCATGGATATCAAAACCCAACTTGGATATCAGCATCTCAAATTGAATGAATAGAAACAGTTTTTTCACTATTTTGCCAAGCAATAGCTGTCCATTAATTCATCCGAATAATGAAGCGAGTAAATTTATCGTTGAGTTACAAAATCCCATTTACCTGCATGACATGTGGGAAGTTGCTTTGCTTGATTACACATTTGTGTACAATACATTTCCATTTTACAGTAATTCTAAGATTGAATATAAAGAAATTACATCGAAATCAGTTAGCAGCTTTTATGTTATTGAACCCGAAGATGATGAAACGCCAATAAAAGAATTAAATAATGATTGTTACATGTATATTACCAAGGGAGTTTTAAATATTTGTTGCGATTACCATCCATTCGAGATAACATTTGAAGATGCAAGCGTAAAAAGATTAGGAGTTCCTGAACCAACAATTATAAGTCACACTGATACATTTCAAATTGTAATTCCGCCGTATGTTGATGGTATTATGAATAATGTAATTAGAATGAAGTTAACGTATAATTATTTACAAGATTCAGTTTTCACATTTACTGATGATTTATACATAAAGAAGCTTGAAGATTTAACCAACTATTTAACAAGTAATTGCACCCATATTTTCAAGTCTGTTGAACTGAATGAAAATGTCTTCCAATTCAGTCTCGGTGAAAACATTAAAGAAGTTACATTTGATAAAAACTTGGTCAACACATTTGGATTACAAAAACAATTATATAATGACAAACAATTTGGTGGAGTTCGTAAAGGAAAAAATATTTAATCATCATCAACAAATGTTCATCTATAGCGATATTATTGATCCGATAAATGTTGGTGATTCACTGGTACCTCTTCTGAAAGCGGTGTGGATTAAGAAATATGAGCAAGATGAAGTTGTGCAAATACAAATAGAAAATCCTATGTATTTACCAGTTGGGAGAACATGTATAAACAATATAGAAATTAATATACGCGATGATAGCGGAAATTTAATCCGATTTGCAAACGATTCAAAAACACACGTAACTTTACATTTTAGAAACAAGATGTCTAATCCTGATATAGTTTCTCTTTATGCCAATAGTCAAACTGGTGGCGAATTACCATATTTTGTTGGCAAACAATATGGATCTGGATGGTTAAAAAACTATTGGTCGGTTTGCTCTTCCTATTCTTAAACGTATAGGAAATTTTGGTATGAAAACAGCTAAAGATGTAATAATGAATAATGCAAAAATTTTACCATCTTTAAAATCTAATGCCATATCTGAATTCAAAGAAGCATTACCAGATGTGATTTCTTCATTACCAAATGTAATGGGATCAAATGAAGCATCAGAATCTGAAGAGTCTGAACCACAGCCTAAGCGAAGAAAACATCGAAGGTATATAAACAAACGAATGACAGGACGTGGAACTATATTCGAAAAATGATTTGTGGAAAAACTGAGTTATGTATTTTTGATCGACCGACTCCTCAGGCGGTTATAGAATATGCGACATTTGAAGACGTATTCCCCTTTAATTCAATTGTTGATAATAAAAGCGATATTGAATTCAAAATAACTGGTTCTCATACTGAATATCTCGATTTGAATGATACATTACTCTACATTAAATTAAAGGTTACAAATAATAATGGAAAGGAATTACCGGTTACTTCAGATGCAAAAGCTAACAATTATTTGTTCCATACACTTTTTAGTGATGTTATTGTTGGACTCAATAGTCAAAAGATTGAAGGTGGAAACGGAAGATATACACAAAAAGCTTAATTGAAACTATTTTAAATTATAATGGAGATAGTAAAAACATTTGTCTGGCTCCTATGGGTTACATTCCATCTGATAAGGAAAGAACAGCATTAATTGCCGGTTCTAAATTAGTTTCCCTATGCTCGTCATTGCAAATAGATTTTATGGATCAACCAAAATATTTACTTCCAGGAGTTAATGTTAATGTAACACTGAAAAGAAACCCATCATCATTCAGTATACATTCGCTAACAGATGAACCAAAGATAAAGGTATTGGAAGCAAAATTAATGATTCGCAGAGTTCGAGTTGAACCATCAGTTTTAGCAGGGCATCAAATAGGGTTAAATTCTAAAAATGCTATATATCCAATTAGAAGTAAAGAAACTGTCGACTTTACAATCAGTAAAGGTTCATCGTCATTTTACAAGGAACAATTATTTATTGACAAAAGATTACCAAATTTCGTTTTAGTTGCATTTCAAACTGAATCTCAATTTAAGGGAACATATAAAGAATCCAGCTCAGTCTTTAAACATTTGGATATTACATCAATCACTTTAGCCAAAAATAATGACTATCGAGAAACATATACACAAAACTTTGACACAAATGATTATACTACAACGTATATGCAAAGTATTGTGAGAAATCTGGGGTATTTGGATAAAAACATGAACTGTGGGATTACACTTGAAGATTTTAAAGATAAATATCCATTCTTTACATTTGTTTTGTCTCCAGATTTTGATTTGAATCAAAGTCAATTACCACAACAAGGAAATTTAAAATTGAGTGTAAAGTTTAATAAATCACTCGAGGAATCGGTTTATGTAATAGTATACGGAGTTTTCGAAAGAGAATTACAAATTACTGCAAGTCGATCAGTATTGGTTTGAAAGTATTTCAAACTGTATTGGTTTAAACGTAGTATAAATGAATTAAACAATGGAAACAATTTATTATGGAGTAAGTTTTTTAATTAATAATTAATTTTATTTGATTAGTTCTATTCAGGTTAATCGAATTGGAAAAATGTTGTTGGGGAATCAGTTTACTGGAGTATTCCCATTAGATAAAATCCCCTATCTGAACGCAAACCAAGCTATAGTCGTCAATACTCAATCATCAAATCTTGGAGGAGAACATTGGATTGCAATATATGTGAAACCTGATAAAATACATGTTTTTGATCCGATGGGATATTATCCAGATATAATGATAACAAAACTACAAACAATTGGTAAACCTCTTCTGTATAATAAAATTCGTTATCAAAATCCAATGACTCAAACATGTGGTCAACATTGCCTTGCATGGCTAAATTCAATGTTATATGTATAAACGATGTAGTTTAATAAATCTTATTAATAAAAATGTCTTGTTATTTTATTGACTTTGTTGGTTATAATGATTATGCTGGTGGAATAATTATTAAAGAATTATGTATTATGAATGTAAATAATATTTTACGCCCAAAGTATTGGTTATTTAATGATTTACCATTTTGGGCTGGACGCGAAAATTCAGATCGATTGGAATGGTATGAAGGTGAAGATTCGTTTTGTCCAACATGTATATTGAGAGATGTAGAAGATACAAGTGGAATTTTCTATGTCACTGATCAAGATAAACTTACAGTTTTGAAAAATTATTTCCCAAATTTAAGATTAATAAAATATTCAATCCAATTATCAGGAAAATATTCTGATATATATACATGTTGGAAATACATAATGAAAATAATAATAATAATAATAATAATAATAATAAAAATAATGATAATAATAATAATAATAATAATAATAATAATAATAATAATAAAAATAATATTAATAATATTAATAATAATAAAATAATAATAATAATATAAAAAAAAATAAATAAAAATAAAATTAATAATAATAATAGTAATAGTAATAATAATTTGTAAATAAAATAAGATTTTTAAGAAAACAATCATGAAAATATTGAAAATAATCATGAAATTAATGCAAATTATGAAAATTTTAAATAAATCAACTTTAATGTCAAAATGTGTTTTTAAATATATTTAAATTTTAAAATACCGCAACGTAATGTATTTTTGTCCTATCCCTTCCTTGATTTTGATTGGACCGGAAAATATTCATTTTCTTTATAAACAGTTACAATTTTCAAAATCGTCACAATTATTTTTAAATTTTACAAATTTTCGACTAAAAAATTTCGATTAAAAATGGACAGTGAATTAGATAATATTTTACGCGCCATGTTGGCTGGAGAAAACGGTAAATTATTTTATTTTTATTATTATTATTATTTATTATTTTAGAGAATTTATGGTATGAAGTCACCGAGGCCGACAACTATAATCAAGATCTGCCAATTATTATTAGTGACAATGAAGAAGATCTTTTATTAAGTAAATTTATTTTTAAAATTTAATTGAAAATAAAATTATTTAGTTGATCAGTCTATTAATGACGGTGAAAATGTTATTGAGGACAATACCCGATATATTATCATGGAATCAACGGGTAAATTTATTTTATTTAATTAATGAATTACAAAAACTTTAGGTAATGATACCTCGAATGTTGAATATGCCCCAAATATTAATGATGTTTCTGATGAATATGCCCTCACATCAATTGAGGAGGAAATTAATCATGCCTCCGTTTCTTATGGGGATGAATCTGAGGATGATTCCGATATAGAATCAAAATGTTAGTTATATTTTATTATTATTTTTTAAATTAATTTAAAATTGTGTTTGATAATTAATTTGTTTAATAACCACATATAAATTATGAAAATGTTGAAAATGATGAAAATATTCCTGAAATTATTATGAAAATGTTGAAAATTATGAGAATGTTCCAGAAACTTATGAAAAATGCTGAAAATTATGAAAATGTTGAAAATTATGAAAAATATGTAAATGTTTCTGAAATAATTATGAAAATCACGAAATGTTCCTGAAAATTATGAAAATCTTTCTGAAGATAATTATGAAAAATCTGAAAATTATGACAAATATGAATATGTTCCTGAAAATGATGTTGAAATTAATAAGTTGTTATGAAAATAATTATTGAATAGAAATAATACTTTGAAAATATTAATTGTCAAACATAGTTTGCATTGAGCACGCAACTACTCTCTTTTATAATAATATTTAAAAATAATAATAATAATAATAACAATAATAATAATAATAACAATGATAATAATATTTATGATTTCATATCTCCCATATTTTATACCTCTGATAATAAAAATATTACAATAAATTATATATGTATTCCGATTATTATTCGTTTTATAATTATTATGCGATAAAAACTGCTTAAGAATTGTTAATAAAGACATTAAATATAAATGCAATTAACTATTAATTTTTAAATCTATTAATATATTTGATATATATTTATAATTTATCAGGTAAATTATACCCACGCTACTGCATGTCATCAAATGATCATACAAATATATGCCATAAAAATATGAAAAAATACTACGGTCATAGATTCTATGGCATCAACTACTTTATATGTCCAATATGCGAGACTTCCCAACGCATTAAATATATAGAGTTTTATAATATTCACAAATCGCATTTAAATCGGTTCTCTTTAAATAAAAAGAAATTGTTTATTAAAATACAACAATCAACACATAATACTACAAAACACCTAAATACAAAACCTATAAATTATAATTATAATGCAAAACATGTAAATAATAATGTAAATAATACTAATCTAAATACGAATCTAAATACTAAAATAAATAATATTCTAAATAATAATAAACAGCCTGCTGTTAGTTTTGGGTCTGGTGTTCCCTCTAAAATTGTTAAAATTAATACAACTGGTGATTCAATATATAATCAAATAGGTGGTTCGATCGATATTGACGATGAACCTGAAATTGAGATAGATTTTAAAGGGGCTAGAAAGAATTTACGATTTAATATGGAAAAAGATAACTTGGTACAAGTTATCATTACAAATAAGATGACAAATAAATTAATTACCGAAATAAACGGTATGGGCACAGTTAAAATACAATTCACCGTTTTAATCCAGTTTGAGAAAGATGGGGAAATTAGAGATAATTTTTTCTCTAATAATGCAGAGGTTTTTTCAGATAATTTTCTAGTAGAGGGTATCACTAAGTTAAATGAGAAAATAGAAAAGTTCACATATTTGGGTAGCGGATGGCGGGTGGTTAAAATCAAAGAGATAGATTTTATATTAACAAAATTTACCCATATGAATAGGCTAGCTGGACATAGTTATATCCCCACCCCAGCGGCTTTAAATTCTAAAAAAGCAATAGTAAACGTCAAAAACACTGACGATATGTGCTTTATATATAGTATTTTAGCCCTTTTAAAACGTAATGTAGTACATATAAATAGAAATAGAGTTAGTTCCTATGAAAATTATCTTGACGAGTTAAATTTTGACCCCATTTCTGATTGTCCAATGAAATTATGTGATATCCCTAAATTTGAAAGGAAAAATAAGGATTTAAATTTATCAATAAATGTTTTAATTTATAAAAAGAACCCAGCTAAACCTTCTGAAAACGATGATAGTAACTATATTCCACATCATCCTCAATTAGATATTATTCACCGATCTAAGGTTATAGGTGGTGAACCCATATACTTACTTTTATTGGAAGACGGTGATAATTTCCATTATACCGCAGTTTTTAACTTACAAAAATTAATGAACTCACATCCCAGTAGCTCCTGCAACCTTTGGATTAGAGTAAATTGGTGTCCTCATTGTCTCAATGGTTTTCGACTTGAAAAAGCATTTAACGTACATGTAGATTTATGTAGTAAGAACCAAATAGGTACAACTTTATATACACTACCGGAAGAGAAAAATTTAATTTTTTCAAATTATGCAAAGACAATCACCCCGCCATTCGTGATATATGCCGATTTTGAGGCAATTTTACCCGAGGATATTACCCATCATCAAAAACACTTGCCAATAACAGCAGGCATGTTATTAATTAATAATTATAATAATACCAGATTTTATTATGAGTTTGTTGGGGATGATTGTGTGTTGTCTTTCTTGCGTAAGGTGGAGGAAATTGCTGTCACAATTGTCCTGCCATATTACGAAATTAATGGGAAAAAGCCCATGCAAACCTTGTCTTTCACTGAAGAGCGGGCTTTTCGAGAATCCAGAACCTGTTACCTTTGTAAAAAATTCATTAAAGATAGAGTTAGGGATCATTGTCACTTCACAGGCAAGTATCTTGGTGCTGCCTGTAGGAAATGTAATGTTTCGCGACGAATTCAGAAACAGTTACCGGTTGTCTTTCACAATTTGAGGGGGTATGATTTACATCATATTTTGAAGTATGGTTTGAATAATTTTCCTTCTTGGGAATTAAATATTATTCCGACTACTACTGAGAAATTCATCTCCCTCATCGCGTATATTAACAAATTGCCTGTTCGTTTTATTGACAGCATGCAGTTTGTTAATTCATCTTTAGCAAAAGCGGTTAAGACTCTTTCCGATCTGCCTTTAACTTCTTCTGTTTTTGATGGTGCAATTGTTCGAGCCAAAGGTATCTTTCCTTATGACTTTGCTACATCGCTTGAGGTTCTGGAATCGACTCTTGAACTACCTCCGATCTGGGATTCTGTGTCTAATGATGAGTATGCATTAGCCCAAGTTATTTGGACTCAGCAAAATTGCAACAACATGTTAGATTACATGTTAACTTACCTTAAATTAGATGTATTTCTCCTCGCAGACTATTTTCAACAATTCCGTGCAAAGGCCATTGCTTACAATGGTCTTGAGCCTCTTAATTTCTATGGCATTCCCGGTATGTCATGGGCCTCAGCGCTTATGACATTAACGGAACCCATTGAACTTTTGCAGGACATGGAAATGTTTAATTTCTATGAAGGAGGGATACGGGGTGGGTTAACATTTGTTAACAAACATTATGTTGCTAGTTCTGAAGACACAGAACTCTTGTACATAGATATTAACAACTTGTATGGATGGGCCTTAAGCCAAAATCTGCCTTATGCTGACTTTGAATGGGTGTATGATGATCTTGATTCTGTCTTGAATGAATGTATGAATGAGGATATTGAAAATCTTCCATATGGGTATACTATGGAGGTTGATATTGATATCCCTCAGTGTTTGCATGATTTTTTGAATGATTTTCCGATTGCTCCGGAAAAGATGTGCCCGCCAGATTCGAAAGTTGAGAAGCTGATGCTCACGCATTGGCCGAAGAAGAACCATGTTCTTCATTGGCGACTTCTCAAGTTGTATATAGAATTGGGGGCTATTATTAAAAATGTACATAGGGCAATTAAATTTAAGCACGCACCCATTTTTAAATCGTACATAGACAAAAACACTAATTTACGAGCCAATTCTACATGTGAATTATATAGGGATTTATACAAATTATTTAACAATAGCTTGTATGGTAAATCGGTGGAGAATCTGAAAAAGCGGATGAATTTGAGGCTATGCAATTCAGCTGAAAAGATGATTGTATATGCATCAAAACCTACTTTCAGAAAATCTATCAAAATTGCTGATGATCTGATTGCGGCTCATCTGGATAAAGATTATATATGTTTAGACAGACCTAGCTATATTGGTCAAACAGTGTTAGATTTGTCTAAACTGAGGATGTACCAGTTACAGTATATAGAATTGTCTAAATATCGTTTAGAGTTTAACTGTGATATAAATATCGTTGCCGGTGACACTGACTCCTTTTTCTTAGAGATAAAGCACTGTAAGCTTGACACTCTTTTGCCGGCAATGATTCGTGATAATCTTTTAGATACTAGCAATTATGATCCTGCTCATCCTTTGTATTCAAAGAGTTTGGATTCTGTGATAGGAAAATTTAAGGACGAAAGTAAAGGGCATGGTTATAAGGAGTGGGTTTTCTTAAGACCCAAGTGTTATAGTTTGTTAGGAGATAAGGCAACACTTAGGGCTAAGGGAGTTCAGCTTGGTAATACTGAGATAGGGCACCAGTCTTATTTAGACTGCTACAACAACAGCGTAGTATATACGGTGCCACAAACTAGAATAGGGACGCGTAACCACCAGCTTCTTACGTTTAAAAATACCAAGATTGCATTGTCAAACAACGATGACAAACGATTATGGGTGGGGAAAAATTCAAGTCTCGCATTTGGACATTATTTAGGAATAGATGCCTTAGATGTTGATCAAGTAATTTCAGAAATTCGTCCACTATTCGGAGGTCGAAGTCCAGATTTCAATGATGCCAATGATGACAATGATATTGATATGACGTATTATTATCGAATTGATCTGTGATTCAATATATCTTTTAATGTCTTAATTTATTATGAAAACTAATGATAATTTTGTAAATCTTAATAATAATAATAATAATAATAATAATAATAATAATAATAATAATAATAATAATAATAATAATAATAATAATAATAATAATAATAATAATAATAATAATAATAATAAAATAATAAAATAATAATAAAAAAAAATAAATAAAAATAAAATAATAAAATAAAATATAAATTAATAATAAATAAATAAATTAAAATATTAAATAAAAAAAAAAAAAAAAAATAATAATAATAATAATAATAATAATAATAATAATAATAATAATAATAATAGTAATAATAGTAATATTAATAAAAATAGTAATCATAATAATAAAATGACTTTGTATTTACATAACCCTTGTTAAATTATTTTATTGTTTAAATAGATGTATGTTTTGTTTAATAATACCCTTGCGAGTTGTTGAGCGTGAGCAGTACCCTTGTGAGCAGTACCCAAAGGGGGACAGAATATCTTGTCGGATAAACTCGGACTATATATAATAATAACCCCTGTGTTTCAAAGACCTTTATTTTCAAATAATAATATCTCTTGTCGGGAACTCTCGAATTTCAAATAAAAAAAAATGAACTTTATATTAAAAAATTTGAATTTGAAAAGAATTTTAAAAATTTTCCCTAGAGGGGGGGGGTTGGGGGGGGGGTATGTGATCCAGCGGAGTCCTGATCTAGCGGAGACATATCTATCTACT
>CAUHTR010002500.1:0-20356 GCA_959609185.1 Schmidtea polychroa
AATTGTCAAGATCCTAAAATAGTATGTTAATATATTTCAAGAACATGTATTTAAAAATCCCGGGATTGAAAATATAGCACGGGATTGCCAACCCTAATACTCGAGTATTGTTATAACCTTTTAAAAAGGATTTTTTAAAGTTACATATAACGTTTTCATTCTAAACTTGATTCATTAGATATGGATTTATTTTTAATTCCGTAATTTCCTAAAAGTTATAAGTTACTCATTATACCCGAACAAATTTGCAACATTGAAAATTTTTTCCAAATTTTTCCAATTGTTTTAAAATTAATTCAGTTTACAGTAAATTTTATTCGATTTTTAAAATTTTACGAAAAATCAATATAAATTTTAAATTACCTTGCTATGTCATGTTCTTCTCTTTTCATATCTTTATTCTTTAACTAATACTCGTAATTGATTTCGTAGTGACTAATTATTAAAATCTCAGTAAACAATAATTACATTGTATTTATTAAAAAAATGACTATGAATCAGTAAAGAAAAATCACTTGAAAAAGGCTGTGAATATCTTTACTGATTCAAAGTCAAATTTTTAATAAATGCAATGTCAATTGAAAAGAAATCAGAGGTGAAAATTGAAAAAAATTTCTTTATAGTTAACTTTTATAGATAATTTTGATATTTGCGAAGAATATAAACGCCATTTTTGAAAATTTGAAACATTGTATAAAACTGATAAAATTAAATTTTATAAAATCAAAAATCTACTAATTAAATACATAATTTGAAAATATATCATAAGGTATGTAGCAGTCAAATATTCACAATACTAGATTATTATTGAAAATAGGAAATTATGAAACGAAAGAATAGAAAATAGTAACGGAAAAATTCTAATTAAATTAGTTATTTCGAATTACAAATCAAAATTTAAAACCAATTTTAATGGAAAATCAAATTAATTGATTTCAAACACGTTTTTCTATTTATTTTAATTGACTACATGTTCAATAAATATTTAAACATCCATATCAAATAAATTCATTCAACGCAGACCTGCCGTAGCGGAGTGACGTTAATAAACAATTTATATCAAAGCTTAATTAATAGTTACCTGAAATCAAATAGTTTCAATTTTTTTACAATTTCACAATATGAAACATTTGAAATTAAAATTAAATTTATAATCATCCTATTATTTTCGCATTATTGATTATTTAATAAATTAAAACTTAAAAGAAATTCGTAAGTATTGATTTCATTTGAATTTTAATATCGAAAATTTTGTTACATTTTCGAGTATCGCTTTGATTTTGAAATAAAACTTAACTTTATTAAATTCTTCGTGAGATTGAAGTTTATTGAATGAAAATTTGAAATGCACAGAAAAAAATTCTAAGACTTTAAAGCTGCCTTCCAAGCCCTTCGAGTTTTTTGAATTTTTTACCTTTGATCAATGTATAACGTATGGTCCAACCTTTTTTCTATGATAACATCAATCTTATAAATGAAGTTTGAGCAAAATCTAAAAGTGTAAAAGTAAATATTTTTTGACCCTTTGACCCCACAGTATAATATACACACCAACATTCATAATCATAAAAGTTTTGGAATCCTATAATATGTAGGAAGATCAAAAATGTAGAAGTCGTGTGAAGGTTTTGATTCACCATAATTGAAAAGAGAAAAAGTCGAAATACGACAATTGAATATAGAATATAAAACTATATACACCGCTAAAAAGCCTAAAGGTTTTTCTTCAAATAAAAAGCCTAAGTATTTTTCTTCAATGAACAAGACTAGAAATTTTTTCTTCATTTAAAAGCTTAAGTGATCTTCTTGGTAAATAGCCTAAATATTTATATTAGTTATCTATACTTCTTAATCATTATTAAGATAACTTCAAAAAAATTATAACCCTCGATAAAATTGATTCATCTGTTCATATCCGTTGAACTTTCATCCTTTCCACATTATTAAAATTACAAATTCGGAAATTCTTCATACCAAATGTTTTGGTGGCTATCTTTTTTATTTTTTCTAACTTATCCTGTAGTTTACAAAAATTGGTTTACCAAACATTTGAAAAAGTACATAAAGTAGCATTATTAGTTGATTGCACAAAAGGTCAACTTTTTCAAGAGTTCTAGTTAAAAACTTCCTAGTAACGATTTGCTTCTGAAGGTCTCTTTTATAAAAAATCCTAACCTTTTCATCAATATTCAGTTTACAGAAAATCATAACTTCCAATGTTTAATTAAAATAATTAAAATATAGGATTTTTAGTAGCTTAAATAAATTAACTGAAATAACATTTAAAATTAAAGTAAGGAAATTTTGTGTTTAACAGAAAACATTGATTTTTTAATCAAAATCTAAGTGCAGTTATTGAATTGATTGGGAATAGAAAGACACAAACTACTTTTTTTTATTTTATATTATATATATATATATATATATATATATATATATATATATATATAGACAGTCAACAAATAGTTTGCACGAAGTTCAAGATGAAAATTCAGTGGTTAACATTATTTTTTGAATCACAATAAGTAGTGTTGACATGATAGAAAATAAAATAAATAATACCAACTTTATCTGTACGTAAGTTTGAATCTTGGAGCCAAACCAATTTTTCTGTCGTATCGTATTCATCATCTATATCATTGTCAGTTTTCTTAAATCCGACATATAAAACTGATTTAGTATCAGTCATCCAAATCATGCGCTTATTAACAGTCATTGAACAGAGTTTGACGTTGGTAGGAAGAACAGGACCACGATGACTGATCCATTTATTACTTTTTAGGAGAATGGAATTTGAAAGAACTATTTGTTTATATTCAACATCTTCATGGGATACTTGGACATCTCTGGTTATGAAAAAATTGACATGAATTCATGAAATTTGCAATACTAGTTTTTCAGTAAAATTAAAAATTTTCTTTTAAAGTTTGCAATTTCAAAAAGAAATTAGACAATGTGTATTCAGGTACGAAAGGTAATTTAATAAAGATTGTCTAGACAAAATTACAGAGATTGAAAATAGCATTGAAAAAAAAGCAATATTAACAAAAACTTAGATACAATAAAAAAAGAAAAAACCTGTTAATATTGTTTAACGAGAGTTATAATAAACATATATCAAAGTTATCATCTTTCTAAAGCTTGCTTATTTTCCCTTAAAGAAAACATGAAAATAGTTATATGCGTTCATCGACATCTTTCAAGTTATTTTAATAACAAAAATGTAAAAATATAAAAATTCCGAATTTTCAGTTCCTATCTAATTTTATCAAAGAATTGGATATGAGCGAAATTTATTTCGTTGTTTAACTATAACAAATAAGAACTTTTCTTTGATAGATATTAAATATTTAAACTACAATATATTTACTATGTGTCAAGTATTTCGTCTAATTTCTCAGGCGAATAATGTTTTTTTCTTTAATTTCAAAAAGCTCAAAAGTGATCGGTAAAACTGA
Organism: Schmidtea polychroa; assembly: GCA_959609185.1. Taxonomy (NCBI): domain Eukaryota; kingdom Metazoa; phylum Platyhelminthes; order Tricladida; family Dugesiidae; genus Schmidtea; species Schmidtea polychroa. The sequence continues at coordinate 3,459 of CAUHTR010002500.1, forward strand.
TCGTTCAATCGAGCAATGTCAGAAGAACAAGATGGGTAAATAATATTATAATCCCCACAATCCAATCTGATTAGTTTCTTGATAGTTTCTCGAGAAGTATGTTGTTTTATAAGGTGGTAACATAAAATGCCTCATACAACTCAAAATATTACATTCTTTGCACCTAAACATTGGGAACAAATTCTACTACGAGTTTATTGTATCAAAACCATTCTTAATTGTACTCACACATATTTAATCAATTTTATCTTTTTCATCAGAAATTTCACATTCAAAATTGATTTAAGTTGTAAATGTCATTTGAAAAAAATGTCAATAAAAGAAAGAATTATTCGAAAACGAATAAAATCACAACTGCTAAAATTTCCTTTAGTGTGACTGTCTTTGCTGCTCTTCTAGAAGATAGTTTATTTCGAAAAAAAACTCACTTGCCTAAGATGTAGCGCAAATTACATAGGCAAAATGCATAGTGATGCTTGGGCTCGAATTAATGAACACGTCAAAACCCACCTGCAATTATAGCTAACATTGGGGAAAAGTGCATAATGCGGCCACATTTATTGACAAATCAAAATGCAAACTTTTACAATATAGATTAAAATATTCCTTATAAAGATTTTTCTCCGAAACCTTCTCCATCTAAAACCACAACCACAACTTCATTTATTTTTCTCATTCTTTTCTTTTCATCTTTTTTTAAATAATTAAATTAGCATCCAATAAAATTAATTTAAAATATAAAATATTGAATTTTATTTGTAAATAAATTTAAATAAATAAAAAATCACTTGAAAAAATAATTTTTTTAAATTTTCAAATATAGAATAACCAAATTAGAAAATTAATAAATACTAACTTTTTTGAAATCTCTGCAAGTTTATCTTCTCCTTGAATTTCAGAATCATCTGTAATTTCTTCGAGAGTGTTTCTAATCGTATATGATAAATCATGGTCTCCATCACTTTCAATTGGATAATTTGTCATGATTGAATTTGAATCGTTTGATAAGTCTTTTGTAAATTTGTCTTTATCAGTAAAAGAATTACTACTCAACAAAGCGTCATAAGATTCAGTCGAACGGGTGCTAATTATATCTAATGTTTCTCCTGTACTAATAGGACTAGATATATTGCAATTGTTATAATTGTATTTTTTATGTTCTTCATCAATCTCCGGAATATCTTTCGATCCAAAACACTCTTTTGTATTTAACAAATCTTCGTCACCGGCAACTATTTCTTCGTCATTAGAAAGAAAGGAATTATTTTCTGAATAAGAGTTTATGTGTAATGGACGACGAATAATATCAAGATATAATTCTGATCTTTCATATGAATCATCTTCACCACTTTCGGAGTCGTTAGATTTGGTTGGTGAAAAGGATTGATCTTCAAATATTTCCGAAGACTAACAATATCAAAACTTAAAAAATCTGTTTGATTAACTTACAATTTTATTATCTGGATATGTTTCAGAATTTTCTTTATTTTTCGGCCTACTTACGAAATAATAATAAATTTGATGAGAAAATGACTAAAATTAAGAATTAACGAAAATCAATAAGAAAAAACAAAAAAATTTAAAGAACCTGACATCAATTTATAATACTTCAATTAGAAAAGTAAACGTATTTCATGTGTAAAACGTATATGATATATAATTAAGAATATTATTCGTTGAAAGTATTGAATAGGAATCCCTTCCGAAGAATCTAACTTTAATTGTCAAGTATGGCGCGCCCCCAAAACATCGACTTCTAGATAATCAACAACAAAATAATCAACTTCTAATTCATCTATTGGCGAAAACATCTACTGTCTAAAACATCGAGTCCAATACATCAACAACAAATACATCGATTGTCAATAAAATCTACTTTTAAAACTTCTAAAACATCGAGTTTTAAAACATTAAAATTAAAACATTAAAACAAATTAAAATTAATTTAATTGAGGTTAATTAAACTTTAGTAGAGTATTGCGTGGACCCGGGAACAAAGACATATGACGTCATCGATGACGTCACAAAGACATATTACGTCATACCCCCTACCCCCGGGGGAGGGGGGTATTTAAAAAAAAAATTTTTTTTAATTTATATTACGTTGCGGTATTTTAAAATTTATAATATTTTAATTATTAAATATATTACGTTGCGGTATTTTAAAATTTATTATATTTTAATTATTAAATATATTACGTTGCGGTATTTTAAAAACTTATTTTGACGGTTAAGTTGATAAAATAAAATTATTATTACACACACAATATAGTCTATCCGACAAAATATTCTGTTCCCCCTATGGTCACACACACAATGTATAAAAATATTATTATTGTCCACACACGCAACAAGTTAGTGTTCTCATCGATATATTATTAATCTATATACTCCGAGTCTATCCGACAAAATATTCTGTCCCCCTATGGGTAATGCTCACAAGGGTACTGGTCACGCTCAACAACTCACAAGGGTACTGGTGACGCTCAACAACTCGCAAGGGTACTGGTCACGCTCAACAACTCGCAAGGGTACTGGTGACGCTCAACAACTCGCAAGGGTATTATTAAACAATGTAACACATATTATTTATTATTATTATTATTATTATTATTATTATTATTATTATTATTATTATTATGGGTACTACTCACAAAGGTCACAAATGTACTGCTAAAAATATTAACAAAGAAATTATACTTTAAATATACACTAAAATTTATTAACACATTCACATTCATCATCTCCACATTTCATAACATTTTCAACAACATGATCTATACAATCGCTATATACACATGGTTCAGTATCTGTAAACTCCTCCATAGGTTCATCAATTTCTTGAATACTTTCCTCATCATCTTGAGTGTTTTCTTCATCAGTTTCACTCTCAACTACCCAGCCGATATTTAATGCATTTGTACCAGATAATATATCCTCAATTTTTACACCAGATATTTCTGATAATTTTGCTAACAAAAAGTTGATTAATAATTCTAAATAATAAATAATTCGGTATTTAATTAATCATGTTAACCTTTTTCTGTAGTCATTAATAACACTTTAAAACTATATTATAAGTTTGTTTAATTTTTAATTGTTAAATTTGCATGTCATTTGCATTTATGTTGCAATTAATAAAGAGAAAAAAACAAATATGACTAATACATTTATTAAATATAACATTAAAATAGTTGTGAAAGTCTAGCAGACATAATTTTCCAAATTGGAGAATACACATCATTATTATCAACTTTATATCCTTGGATTGCAATTGTTATATACCAATTTTCGTTTTCTTTGAACCCGATTTCCTCAAAGGAATCATAAAATCTTGCATATCTGTTGTTGAACCAGGCATGTTGATTACAAGATAGATTCGTATTCAACCGTTTGAAAACCTCATCAATAGATTAAATATCTATCATTGAAAGCGTGCCCGATAAGAATTGAAATTTAGTTGGAATTAGCTTGATCGGTGACGCCAATTTCATATTGATTTCTTCTTTTAAAAAATACATTTTATAGTTGTGGAACATTTGAACAGGTTGTACAAGTTCTGGAACAACTTTTGGCTTTTCAGTGCTTGAAATTTTCTTTGTCATCGTAAATAATGATTAAAATGAAATGGTACAGGGTTTGTTTATCAACCAATCAGATTGCTGCATGTCTTTGTTTAAATTGCATGTCATTTGCATTAATGTTGCATTAATGTTTTTATTATAAATATTGTTTTTTTTTATTATTTCTAATATTACTATTATTACTTATATTATTACTTATATTATTATTATTATTTCTATTTCTATTATTTCGATTTACAAAAACAAAACAAATCAACATAAAAATTTATTTTGATACAATCTGACTCGAGTGGTGATTTCTCAGAGTCTTCACCAAACACCATTCAACATATTGTTGATAACGGAAATTGCAACAGCTACATCCGAAAATGCAAGGAGCCTCTGGTTTCATTTCTTTCATCCCCCTTCCTATCTTGATATCCCATAGAAAGGTGTTTATTATATCGAATATCCAGATTTGTGTTTGGTTGTATACCAAATCCGGAATGATAGCTGGATCTCTATCTTGTAGAATTTCATTTAATTCTGGATAATAGAAGCATAATCTTTGCAGGATAATTGATTGATACTGATCTGTAAAAATATATATATTAATGTAATAATAAAAATTTGAAATTACCATAATTTGCATGCTCTTTCATTGAGGTGATTGCGGAACTTTGTATGTTGTACATTTTTGTTGAATAAATGACAACTAAACCGAAAACATTTTGTTATAAATAATCATCAGCCAATTAGATTTCGACCAATCAGAATCATGCATTTTAATTGCATTGAATTTGCAATGATAAATAATTAATTAAGTGATAATAAAAAATCTAAAAATTCTTTTCCTTCAATTATTGATTTAATTTCAGATATGATATTATCAACTATACATTTGTAATCAATATTTTTTATTCCAAGAATTACTATCTTACCGCTAGCGAATATATTTACACACATAGGGTTATATTTTATATATCTCAAAGCTGGAAATAATTCTGGTTCGTAAAAGCATGGTATTAATTTAGCCAAATTATTTAAATTACAATAAAAACCTATATCGGAAGTTACGGTTATCGATTGTATTTCTAAATCATAAACATTATATTCACTAGCTTTGATCATTTCCTTACACCCCATAATTCTACATTTACCAGTTTTGAAATATATTATTGGATATTTTTTACTTCTATTGACAAGTTGTTGTGGTTTCCCCATTGGAAATACCATTTTTGATACATCAGCTTTTGCCCTGTAATTTATATTTGAAAGCATTTTAATGAAATAATTATAAAAAACTCTGTTATATATAGTTATTTTAAAAAAGGAGTTCATTTAAATTATCAATATAAACAATAATTATATAGTTTAAATTTAAAAAATGGAATTACGAAATGATGCAGTATACCAAATCGTTGGTCCAAGTGGTAGCGGAAAAACATTATTTGTTTGTAAATTACTAAAATCAAATTTGTTCAAAACAAAATTCAACAATATTTATTGGCATAGGGGCGCTGATGAAGAACATGGATTGACACAATCAAGTTTCTGTCAATTGAAAAACATGAAAATAGTAAAGGGTTTTGATAAAAACTGGTCAAGTCGTTTGAAGAAAGATGATGTCATCATTATCGATGATTTGTATCAAGAAGCCAATAAAGAAAAGGATTTTAATAATTTATTCACAAAAATCAGCAGACATGTTGGTGTAACAGTTATTTTCATAACACAAAATCTAATTCATCAAGGTGGTGCACATCGAACACGTAATTTAAATGTACAATATCTAGTTATTTTCAAGAATCCTAGAGATGCAACTGTCATTGATTTTCTTGGACGACAAGCATACCCTAATAACCGTAATTTTCTTATCAATGCATTTCAAGATGCTACGAAAATACCTCATGGGTATATATTTCTCGATTTCACGCAACAATGTCCTGATGATATACGGGTAAAAACAGATATTTTCAACCCAAAAGGTGCCATGGTTTATAAACAAAGTTAAAAACAAATTTGAAAACACATAAATCATGTTTTCAAAAACAAGGATATCGAGTAAAAAACAACCAAAAGTTCCACCAACAACTAGTTATACTCCATCTAAAGAACTTATTACAGAAAATTTTCCTGCAATGAATCTCATTTCGAAAAATCCTAAACCTAAACCTAAAAGTAAAACCACTAAGAAAGTAAAAGTTGTTAAAAATCATCGAAGTTTCCCGTTTTTCAATACATTGTTAAAAGCACCCAGTATGAAAAGAAACAGTATTTTGCAATCTTTTCCAAATTATGTTGTCGATGATTTACTCGATATTATACTTAAAGTAGTCAAAGGCAAGATTAAAATCAGTAAATCTAAAAAGCAATTATTGAGTAAACATAGGAAACCTTTGCTATCATTAGTAAATAATAAAAATCGTCAACAAATGAGAAAAATTATATATAAACAACAAGGGGGATTTATCGGTGCATTGATACCTTTAGCAATATCATTATTAGGTGGAATAATAGGAAGTCGATCATAAACAATGGGTGCTAATCCTTCATTACCAGACATTAAATTTAATATTAAATCTTCTTGCTGTAATGGAGAAGATTTGGACGAACCCCGAAGACGAAGCCGGTTTCGGTGGAGTGGCAAAATTAAACAAAAGAGTTCCGAATTCGAAAAAGGAAACCCAGAAGTGGTTATCAGACCAGCTTGCGTACAGTTTGAACAAACCAATGCAGAAACGATTCCCAACAAGAGTATATAAAACATATGGAATAAACGATTTATGGCAAATGGATTTGATGGAGATGATACCCTATTCAAAAATTAACAATGGGTATAAATATATTTTAACATGTATTGATGTATTCAGTCGGTTTGCCCGAGCAATACCCGTCAAGGCAAAATCTGCAGATGAAATGTCCAAGGCAATTAATATTTTATTTAAAGATGGACATCCTAATAACTTGCAAACAGATTTAGGTATTATTATTATTACTATTATTATTATTATTATTATTTTAGGTAAAGAATTCTACAACAGTAAAGTCAAGCAAATCCTCGATAAACTGAAAATAAATCACTACTCGGTACATTCTCAATACAAAGCTGCCCATGTTGAAAGATTTAATCGAACATTGAGAGATAGATTAAAGAAATTGTTCGTGCATCAAGGTAATAAAAAATGGGTAAATGTTTTACCGAAAATAATAAAAAGTTATAATCATTCATCACATCGAGGACTTAATGGATTGAGACCGGTTGATATTACATCAAAAACAATCTATTCTAAGAAATCTGTAAAAATTGCAAAACCTAAATATAAAGTCGGTGACCATGTTAGAATTAGTAAAATTAGTGCATCACCATTTATTAAAAATTTCGATACAAATTGGAGTGATGAAGTCTTTGTAATTTCAAAAATAAATACTAGTCAGAATCCTGTAATGTATGTCATCAAAGACAATGATAATAATATTGTACAAGGAAAGTTTTATGAGCAGGAATTACAAGTCATTCCTCCCCAAAAGTATTTAGAATTCAAAAGATATTGAAAACTAAAAAGGTCGGCAAGGAAAAACAATTCTATGTCAAATGGCATGGTTATCAAAACCCATCATGGATATCAGAAAAGGATCTAGTAAAGTGAATTTTTATACTATTTTACCAAGCAATAGTTGCCCGCTTATTCATCCAGATAATCAAGCCAGTAAATTCATGGTCAATCTCCAGAATCCGATTTCTTTAAATGGTGACTGGGAAGTTGCACTGCAAGATTTTACATTCGTGTACAATACATTCCCATTTTATAGTCAATGTAAGATTGATTTCAAAAGGAATGCTATGAAAACATGTAGCGGTATCTTTATTATCAGTAATTATGATAAAACATATCATATTCCAAATCAAATATTAGATCAGCACTGCTCTATGTTTTACAAGGATGGATTAAATATCAGTTGTGATTTTAAACCATTTACAATAACATTCGAATATATTGAAGATGCCAAACGATTGGGTTGCAATAAGTTGAAAAATGAAATTATGGAAACAGAATATTTATTACGCTTTAATCTATTTGAAGCAAACAGTGTAATGAGAGAAGAAATCAAAATATCAGTGTCGTATAATAATGAAGTTGAAGAATCATTCACCTTTGCTGACGAATTATATATTGATAAACTTGATGTGTTACTTAAATATTTAAAGTACAATTGTTCACACATATTTAAAAGTTTGGACATTGTGAAAGATTTGATGTTTACCTTCAGTTTGAATGATGATATTTGCGAAGTTACATTTGATAAAAATTTGACAAATACACTTGGATTAGAGAAGCAGCAATATCGGGAAAAATCGGCTGGTATACGTAAACCAAGAATACTTGAACATCATCAACAAATGTTCATATATACTAATATTATTGAGCCTATAATTGTTGGTGATTCCAGTGTTCCTCTTTTGAAATCGGTATGGATTGGAAAATATGAACATGACGAAGTTGTCAATATAAATATAGATAATCCCATGTATTTACCAATAGCAAGCTCATGTATAAACAATATAGAAATAAATATTCGTGACGATAGTGGAAAACTTATAAACTTCCCAAAAGACTCAAAAACACATTTGACACTACATTTTCGTAAAGTAGATGGCTAATTCCGATATTATTAGTATGTATAGTGATAGCCAATCTGGCGGTGAATTACCATATTTTATTGGTAAACAGTACGGATCAGTTGGTTAAAAACAATAGGGAGATTTGCACTTCCTATTCTTAAACGTATCGGTAGTTTTGGTATGAAAACTGCAAAAGATGTTATTATGAATGAACAGAAAATATTACCATCCCTAAAAACAAATGCTTTAGCTGAGTTAGGGAAGGTTCTACCTGGAGTTGCTGGTATGTTTCAAAAAGATACGCCTCCATCCCCAGCTCCAAAACGTAAAGGACATGGAATATCGCGTATAAACAAACGAATGAAAGGACATGGAACTATATTTGCAAAATGATTTGTGGTAAATCCGAATTATGTATATTTGATAGACCATCGCCTCAAGCGGTAATCGAATTTGGGGCCTTTGAGGAAGTTTTTCCTATGAATTCAATTACTGATAGTAGAAATGATATCGAGTTTTATATTAATGGTTCGCAAACTGAATATTTAGATTTGAATGATACTTTATTGACTGTTCAGATCAAGGTTGTAGATAAAGATAGAAAAGTTTTGGATGCCAATGCAGATGTAATACCGAACAATTTCATGTTTCATACTCTGTTTAAAGATGCAGTGTTGGGATTTAATAATATTAAGATAGAGGGCGGAAATAATACATTCATTCACAAGGCTTTGATAGAAACTATTTTAAATTACAATTCTGATACTAAAAATACCTGTCTTACACCTATGGGTTATGCTGCAACAGATGATGAAAGAAAAAAGTGGGTTAAAGGCTCAAAATCATTCACTATGTGCTCATCATTACAACTCGATTTTATGGATCAACCGAAAAATTTGCTACCAGGAGTTAATGTACACATTAGATTGAAAAGGTCCGATTCTGCATTATCTCTTACTAGTGCAACTGGTGCACCAATATGCCAATTAGCTGATGCAAAATTATTGGTGAGAAGAGTTCGAGTAGACCCGTCAGTATTAGCTGGTCATCAATTGGGTCTTAATTCAAAACATGCAATTTATCCTTTAAAAACAAAGGAAATTGTACAATTTGCTATTGCTAAAGGTGCTTCATCATTCTATAAAGAACAAATATTTGGTGACAGAAGAATGCCTAATTTTATTCTGGTAACATTTCAAAGTGAAACGCAATATAATGGATCATATACTGCTTCCAGCTCAATTTTCAAAAATTGTGGTTTTACTTCATTGACTTTGTCGAAAAATACTGATTATAGAGAAACATATACTCAAGATTTCGAAAGCGATAATTACTGTGCGACATATATGCAGAGTATTGTTAGAAATCTGGGTTACTTAGATAAAAACTTGAATTGCGGAATTACTCTAGAAGAATTTAAAAGCAGATATCCATTTTTCACATTTGTTTTAGCCCCTGATTTTGATTTAAATCAGAGTCAACTACCACAAAACGGGAATTTACGACTGGATATTAAGTTTGCAAAAGCTATCACTGAACCGGTACATGTTATAATATATGGAGTATTTGAAAATGAAGTTCAAATTACTGCAAATAGAACCGTGCTAGTATAAATGTATACAGAAACACAAAAAAGTTGTCATGGAGTAAGTTTTTTGATACTGTTTAATTTTATTAAAGTAGTTCTGTTCAGGTTAATCGAATTGGAAAACAAATATTAGGAAATGAATTTGTAGGAGTTTTTCCTCTCGATAAAATTCCTTATTTGAGCAATAATCAAGCCATAATCGTTAATACTCATTCGTCTCATCTTGGTGGAGAACATTGGATAGCTATATATGTGAAACCTAGTAATATATTCGTATTCGATCCTATGGGTTTCTATTATCCTGCTTTGTTGATATCAAAACTTCAAACAATCGGGAAACCTATTGTATATAATAAAACTATGTTTCAAAATCCATTGACTCAAACATGTGGTCAACACTGTTTGGCATGGTTGTTGTATAAAAAATTTGATGGTTAATAAATGTATACTGTATGATTTTTATTTGTTGACTATTTTAATTATTTGTTAAATATTATTTGTTAAATATTATTATTATTTGTTAAATATTATTATTTTATGTTTAAAAAATATTATGTCATACTATTACATGTTCAGTGCATGCACAGTGCAAAGTAACAAAGCACTGAGTAATAAAGACATGTAAAGGTCATTATTTCGTCATGGTTTGTATAAACAAACATGTAGTGTCTTTTCCTATCCTATCTCTATTTTCATTGGTCGGTTAATAAAACCTGTAATATCTCTCTTATATAGTCTACACTTTCATTTTTTCATCACTTTTAAAAAATTTAACAACATGAACAACAACAACAACAATATTCAAAGAGTTGACGGAAAGATCGTTGGAGGAATTAATGGTAAATTTATTATTTTATTATTTTTAATATGATTATTAGGTACTAATCAACAAATTAAAATGAATATCGACGGACAAGCTGTAGACATGAATAGAATAAATGGTAATAGTTTACTCTTATTATCATTATTATTTTTATTATGCTTTTAGATGGAAATGTAATAAATACTTCTGCTGGTGCTGATGCTGGAAAATTTCTTTCGAAAGGACGAAAATGTAAGTATTTATTTATTGTTATAAGTATTTAAGTTTTTTAAACAATATAATAATTAAAAGAAGAAACTTATGAAAAGAAGATATTTTAAATGAAGATTTATTTATGATGATTTTGAAAGGAAGATTTATGAAAAGAAGATATTTTAAAAGAAGATTTACTTATTTATTTATGATGATTTTGAAAGGAAGATGTATGAAAAGAAGATTTATTCATGAAAAGAAGATTTACTTATTTATTTGTGATGATTTTGAAAGGAAGATTTATTCATGAAAAGAAGATTTACTTATTTATTTATGATGATTTTGAACATTATAATTAATAACTTTTATATATTATTTATGAAAATAAAAAACTATTTTAAAAAAAGAATTATTTATTTATTTATGAAAACGAATTAAATTATATATTTTATAATATTTTTTATAAGATACTATTTAAAAGACAATTTTGAATAATATCTTACGAAAAATATCTTAAACTTTAAAAATGATTATTATCTTAATATTTTTTAAACATTTTATAATAAAAATATTTTCATAGGTTTGAAATACCAAAACTTTTGTAATAGTCAATATCATAATGACTGCGATGATATAATGGAAAGATATTATAGTCATAAATATAACGGTGTCACCTACATCCTATGCCCTAAATGTGAGGTTATTGAAGTTATAACGTATAAGGAATTTTATAATAAGCATAGACTCCATCTCCAACAATTTAAACCTTCTAAGAAGTCTCTTTTCTATAGCTTATATGAATCGTTTGTTAAGAATAATAATAATAATAATATCAACAATAATAATAATAATAATAATAATAATAATATCAACAACAATAATAATATCAATAATAACAATATCAACAACACCAATAATAATGATATAAACGAAATAACTAAACTAAAAGATCAAGTAAATAAATTAAATGATCAAATAAATAATCTAATTAATATGAATAAAAGAAAAAATAAAGAAAAAATAAATTCAATACCAAGTAAAAAATCTAAAGTTATTGATATAATTACAATAAGTGATGATGAAATAATCAACATAAGTGATGATGAAATTGATAATAATAATAATAATAGTAGTAGTAATATTTATTATAATAATAATGGTATTAATAATAATAATAATATTAATCAAATAGGTTATGGTGTCGTAGATGTCACCAGTGATTTAAATAATAATCATATTATATTAAAAATGGACGTTTCGTCTTTAGATTTAAAAACGGTCTCTGTACCAGACATTTTAATAAATAAATTAAAATTATATGTAAATAAATTAAAATCATGTAAAATTCAATTTTGTCTAAAGGTTGAATTTATAAAAGATGATGAGTTACAATCTTTTGTAATCTCGAATTCCGCCCGAGTTTGGAGAGATACATTCATTGACGAAGGTATTGATCGTTTAAATGAAAAAAATAATTAAAATTAATGAGAAAGGTAGTAATTGGACTATCAATAAAATAGAATACATAAGCTTTGTTCTGACTAAATTTGCTGAAATAAGTCGGTTAAGTGGTAGAAGTTTTATTGAAACCCCAAAATCTTTAAGAAACTTAAGCTGTCTCGTTAATGTAGTTAATAATGACCACTTCTGTTTTTTGTATAGTTTCTTGTCAATTATTAAATATGATAGTATAAATAGGCAATATAGAAATCGCCCTAATTCCTACAATCTTTCTGAAATTAAATTTGATCCTAATGATATGCCGATGAAACTATCAAATATAAGTAAATTTGAACAACAAAATCCAGGTTATAGTATTAATGTTCTTACTTATAACGAAAAGGCTTTGATTGACATTTCCGATGAAGATGCAGTTATGAAACATCCCTTTATTGATATAATATACAGGAGTAAGATAGTAGGAGCCATACCTATCAATTTATTATTAATCGAAAAGAATGATAATTATCATTATCTTGGAATCACAGACCTAAATAGATTCCTTAATTGTAGGAATAGTTCAATCACTCCTGTTAGGATTTGTAGTCAGTGGTGCCCTAGATGTTTAAACGGTTTAGAAATGATGACACTTTTAATAGACATAAGGGTCTTTGCGATAAAAATCAGCTTGGTACTACCTTGTACACATTGCCTAAAAATAAATATTTAGAATTTACTGATTGGAGTAAAACAGTTACTCCTCCCTTTGTTATTTACGCTGACTTTGAGGCTATCTTACCTAAAGACACTCGCTACTTTCAACGTCATCTACCTATTTCTGCCGGTATGCTTTTTATTAATAATTTCACGGGCGTAAAAATTTATAAGTCGTTCACCGGTTTAGATTGTGTCGATCAATTTCTTACTGAAATTGAAATGATAGGGAAATATATTGTAACTCCTTATTATTATAAAAATTATCAAAAGAAAATGATAATTACAGATGAGCAACAATTAATGTTTGAAAACAGCACATCATGTTATTTGTGCAATAAGCCTTTAGTTAGTCCAGTTAGGGACCATGATCATTTTACCGGTCTATATCTCGGTGCTGCTTGTACAACTTGTAATCTGTCGAGGCAAATTAGACATAACCTTCCTGTAGTATTTCATAATTTAAAGGGTTATGATCTGCATCATATCTTGAAATTTGGCCTTTCAAAATATCATTCATGGAATATTAGTTGTATTCCTTTAACCAGCGAGAAAATCCTTAGTCTTTTTGCTAGGATTGACTCATTAACTGTTAAATTTATAGACTCTTATCAATTTGTCAGCGAGTCTTTAAATAATGCTGTCAAAACTTTATCATCTTTACCCTTGACCGAATCAGAATTTCAGGGTACAATAATAACTGCAAAGGGAATTTTTCCTTATGATGCCGCAACTTCATTAGAGGTTTTGCATAACACTCATCAGTTACCACCTATTTGGAAAGATGTGACTCCCGCTGAATATGAGACAGCTCAGCGAATTTGGGTTGAAACTTCATGTACTTCACTTTTCGATTACATGATGGTTTATTTAAAACTTGATGTTTTCCTTTTAGCCGATTTTTTCCAACAATTTAGAGCTAAGTCCATTGCTCATAACCGACTAGAGCCATTAAATTTCTTAGGGATTCCAGGTATGTCTTGGAATTCAGCCTTATTAACTTTAAACTCTCCAATTGAGCTCCTCACCGATATGGAAATGTATAACTTTTTCGAGGGCGGTATCCGTGGCGGACTAACTTTTGTAAATAAACATTATGTAAAAACAGACCCGGATACCGCTTTGCTTTACATAGATATAAATAATTTATACGGTTGGGCTTTAAGTCAACCATTACCTTGCAGTGACTTTGAATGGGTTACTGATGATAATTTATTAAATAATATAATTGTTGAATGCACAACGGTAGATTTAGATCTGCTTGATTATGGTTATACCATAGAAGTGAATTTAGAAATACCGACGTCAATTCACGACAAACTGGACGATCTTCCCGTTGCCGCTGAAAAGATGTGTGTACCGGGTTCGAAAATAGAGAAGCTGTTGCTTACACACAGCCCCAAGAGGAACTACGTTCTTCATTGGAGGCTTCTACAAATATTTATTAAATTAGGTGTTAAAATATCAAAAACATATAGAGCAATTAAATTTAAACAAGATAAAATTTTCAAAAATTATATTAACACAAATACGGCGTTACGAGCAGCGTCGACAAATAAACTCGATAAAAATTTTTATAAATTATTAAACAACAGTCTTTACGGCAAGACTGTTGAAAATCTTAAAAAACGTATTAATTTACGTCTGTGTAATTCTTCACAGAGATTATTAACATTCTGTTCGAAACCGACTTTTCGTAAATCCACGAAAATCGATGATGACTTGATTTCGGTTTTATTGAGGAAGGACATAGTGTGTTTGAATAGACCTAGTTACATTGGTCAAACCGTACTTGATTTATCCAAACTCAGGATGTACCAGCTGCAGTATGAAGAGTTGCAAAAATATCGCGACGAATTCAACTGCGAAATTAATATCGTTGCTGGAGACACAGATTCCTTCTTCTTGGAAATTAAACATTGTAGTCTTGACATTCTTTTACCTGCGATGATTAGAGATCAATTATTAGATACTTCGAATTATGACCCAAATCATCCTTTATATAGTAGGAACCTTGATTCTGTCATTGGTAAATTCAAAGACGAGAATAAAGGGTTATTATATAAAGATTGGGTGTTCTTGAGACCTAAATGTTACAGTTTGATGGGTGATGAGGAAAGTATGAAGGCTAAGGGGATAAGTATGAAAGATACTGGACTAACACATCAGTCGTATCTAGATTGTTATTTAAATGATAAAATATACACAGTCCCTCAGTTTAGAATAACGTCAAAAAATCACCAACTTTTTAGTATTAAAAATAATAAAAGAGCCTTGACATGTAGAGATGATAAGCGAAATTGGGTGGATAAAAATCGAAGTTTGGCATATGGCCATTATAGGGGCGGTGACACCGATATATTTATAGATTCAACGGAAGCTATCTCAGCAGATGATACAGATGATTTCCATGATCCAGCAGATGATAATTATTTTGGACATGATTATTTTCGATGATGTGTTTAAATTATTGAATAAATGTATTAGTCATATTGTCTTGAATATTTTTTAACAGTAACTTTGTGAACAATTTTTATACATTGTGTGTAATAATAATATGTTAAAGTTTTGTTAGTTACCTTTATGACCTTTACCCAGTGTGTTAATAAATTTTAGTGTATATTTAAAGTATAATTTCTTTGTTAATATTTTTAGCAGTACATTTGTGACCTTTGTGAGTAGTACCCATAATAATAATAATAATAATAATAATAATAATAATAAATATGTGTTACATTGTTTAATAATACCCTTGCGAGTTGTTGAGCGTGACCAGTACCCTTGCGAGTTGTTGAGCGTGACCAGTACCCTTGCGAGTTGTTGAGCGTGACCAGTACCCTTGTGAGTTGTTGAGCGTGACCAGTACCCTTGTGAGCATTACCCATAGGGGGACAGAATATTTTGTCGGATAGACTCGGAGTATATAGATTAATAATATATCGATGAGAACACTAACTTGTTGCGTGTGTGGACACTAATAATATTTTTATACATTGTGTGTGTGACCATAGGGGGAACAGAATATTTTGTCGGATAGACTATATTGTGTGTGTAATAATAATTTTATTTTATCAACTTAACCGTCAAAATAAGTTTTTAAAATACCGCAACGTAATATATTTAATAATTAAAATATAATAAATTTTAAAATACCGCAACGTAATATAAATTTTAAAATACCGCAACGTAATATAAATTTTAAAATACCGCAACGTATTATAAATTTAAAAAAAAATTTAAAAAAAAAATTTTAAAAAAAATACCTCCCTCCCCCGGGGGTAGGGGGGTATGACGTAATACGTCTTTGTGACGTCATCGATGACGTCATATGTCTTTGTTCCCGGGTCCACACAATACTCTACTAACTTTGATCTGATATTAAAATTTGTTGAATTAATTAAACTGATGAAAATATAACGAAAATGTTTCGCGGCACACTGGTTGGGAAGCTATGATATAAACATTTACATTTTGTCTGAGTTTATCCGACAAAGTATTTTGACCCCCGAGGAGTACAGGTCACATGGAGACTGGTCGTACTCAACACACACACACACACACACACCACGCCCGCACGATTCGTGTAAGTCTTTTTTTAGGAAGAAAAGTACACACGAACGGTACTTTAAGATACAACAGAGGAGTATTAAAATTTGTTGAATTAATTAAATTGATGAAAATATAACGAAAAGAGATGGTTTCAAAATTAAACAAATTAAAAAAAACTATTAAAATTAAAAAAAATGATGAGAGCATTTAATTAAAAAAGGTTTTTTAAACTCGATGTTTTAGGCTATTGATGTTCTTGCCTTTTATTACTAGATGTTATTGAAAGTTGATGTTTTTGACAGTAGATGTTTTCGACAATAGATGTTTTAAGGCTAAAAGTAGATCTTTTCACACTCGATGTTTTAAAAATCGATGTACTAGAAGTCGATTTTATGAGGTGACCCG